>JAPPVO010000013.1:76179709-76234130 GCA_030407325.1 Camellia japonica | reverse complement strand
TCGAGATGCTGGGTGTGTGCATCCGCCGCTCGAGCGTGGAATTGTCCGCTCGAGCGGGAGTCTGTGAGTGTCGCTCGAGCGGGAGTTTGTCCGCTCGAGGGGGAGGCCGAGTATAAAATCGTGTTTAAGCGTTTTAAAACAGTTTTTCAGCCCCTTTCAGTTTATAAAACCCTAGATTATGAGTTCTCTCTCTCCCAACTCATCTTTTCTCTTAGGATTGATCTATTTAGAGTGTATATCTACCCTAGTTCCTTCATTAAAAAGGTAGAGGAGAGTGAGGGCTACTTTTTAATCTGAACGGTTGTTGATTTGGAGCACTTTGGAGTTTGGGCTATCATCTCCGTCTTCTTCTTTTTGGGTTCTTGCTTCGAGGTAGGGATTTCCTACTCCATTTATACACTTTAATCCTAAGTGTTAGTATTTTGGGTGGGGGTGGGGTAGTTTGGTAATTTTGGGAGAATCCTTAGGGTTTTGGCTTAGATTAATTTGTATAATTAATTTAAGGAAAAAATGTGAAATTGGGTTTAATTCATGAAGTTGGGAAATTATGAGATTAATGGTATAGTTGGGTAGTTTAAATACTTACCTATGAGAACGTTGATTTTCATTCATTGTTGTATTTATTTCTTGTTTAGAAATAACTGTTTGGGGCTATCGGTGGAGGATAGCCATTGATTGTTGTAGACCTTGCATGCGGCTTAGGTATAACTGGAATTATGTCACCTATGTTGACTGTTGAATTAATACAGAACATTACTTGTATTGATTATGCGTTGTATATGGCAATTGTGTGTTTCATTGCATATGCATTTTTTGGAGGAGATAGGGGATGAACTCCACGGTTTAGGGGAAGATAGGGGATGGACCTCTAAACCGGATTTATTGGGAGGAGATAGGGGATGGACTCCAGTAGCATCACTCATATGTGTGCTCATTGATAATAGCAATATTGCTATTTGTTGTTGATATGATACATCATTATAATGTGTATCAGTTTGAAGTATGGAAGTGTTGTGGTTTGAGCTTTAGTCTTATTTATTTTTGTGACATCTGGATCACTATATAGTCGGCCAGGTTCTGAGCCATAATGATATAATTGCGAAAGTTGTAATAAATATTGGAAAGTGAAAGGTGTCATAGACATATGTCTAGACAATGTGTAGACATTCGTGTCATGAAATTGGAAATTGATATATTGTGTTAACCACGTATCGAATGCTAATGCTTTAGTTAATTCTTATGCTTGGTTTAGTATTTTTCTACTGGGCTGTGGCTCACCCTATATGGGAACTTCATTTTCAGGTTCAGGTGGTTCACTACCTCCAAGGACTTAGCTTGTGAGGATTTGGGCTCGAAGACTTGCTTTATTTTATTTGTTTTATTTGAACAACTTGTAAACTTTCAAGCCTAGGGCTTTATTTGTTTTGAGTTAGAACTCATGGAATTGTGTCCAAGTGTTGGCTTGGCAAGAGTAAGCCAATAGGGCATTTTATTATGATGTTTTTATTTCATGGTACTCTGATGAATGGAATAAGATACTTTATTCCTTATAATTCCGCATGTTTATTATTGTATTATGGGTTTATTTTTTAGGGCGTGACAATGACTGGGTCTAAGTCTTATATCTAAACATTGGCTAGCGAAAGTAGCGCAGAGGTCTCTCAAGCTAGTAAGCTACTACTCATAAGTAGTTCCAAGAAAAGATAAATAACAATAACATGTAAACATCCGTCTCATTAATTAGTTGCCATGTATATTATATAAATATTTTGAAAATGAGTTGGATTTCCATTAGTTAATAATATGAATTGGAGGGCATTATTCAGGATTGTAAGGTTTATCACGGATTATGTTTTGATAATTTAAATTATTTATTTTGTCGAATACTTTAAATATATTATTCACATAATAAATTAGATTAATCCAATAATCATAGTGTATTTAATTTATTACGTTTGTCACAATAAATAAATATATAAAATGAATTGTCCATTTCAAAATGAAATCATCATTAATTTTTTTTGGTAAATCACACTGACCATAATCTGAATTAGAGAGTGTTGTTCAGGACTGTGGGGTTCACCACAGATTTCGTTTTGATAATCCGAACCATTTATTTTGTCAAACACTTCGTGAATATTACCCACCAAAAAATTAGATTGATCCAATAATGGTAACCTATTTAATTTATTGCGTTTGTCACAATAAATAAAAAAATAAATAAAATGAATAGTCTATTTCAAAAATATGACCGTTCATTTTTTTTTTTCTTGTGTGAATTACACTCACCTCCTTTGAATTTGAAAAAAATATAGTTAACCTCACCCTTTTTACATAACTTCATCAAAAAACAAACAAGGACTAGCTTATAAAGATGAAATGCTTAAGGGTTGTAGAGCAGTGTAGAAGAAGAAAACTCAAATCAAAATAGGCAACATTAACATTTACAACCCTATGTATAAATATACACTTTTTTGATGTGACAACTAAGCTTGATAGGAGTAATAAAACACTTGGCCCATGATATTCGATTGGTACATTGACAAAGCCCCCAATTTACAGTCTATATATAGGGTTTGGATAAAGAGTGTTTAGGTTTGGTGGACTTTGAGATTAATTTTGGTGATCAAAACGGTTCACTTTTCAAGATTTATTAAGTAAAATATTCATGTAAAAAATCAAGATAATCCAACATCGATAGATATATGTTTGAATCAGGGGTAGGTCCACTCTTTGGCTCACCCTGAAACTTTTTTTTTTAAAATTTGTTATTAAACTTAATTTGTTTGAGTCTTATTTATGTATTGTATTTAATGTGATTGAAGTTCATTAAATTTTATTATATGTAAAAAAAATTATGACTATGCCATTTTAGGAAATGAGTAAAGTAACTAACGTTTTTTTCCCTTCATCAACAAATACATTTTTTTTAATGGAAATGAAGAAAACAATACAATCATCAATAAAATAGGAAAAATCATGTGGTTCCAGAAAACTCATCAGAATTTAGGTCTATGGTAGAGATATAAACCATAGACCTAAACTTCTGATAAATTTTCTGGTAAAATCTCTATCGAGGGGTTGAATATTGATCATTGATAATGAATTCTAGAAAAAAAAAAATAATATTGATCATTGATAATGAATTCTAGGTATTTTTCTGATTTCTAATAAAAGAATAGCTTTGACTACGACATTTTTCGTTTAAGGATATTGTTTGAAAAGAATAAAAGAAAATTGACACTTGAAAACAACATTTTTGTGCTATTTTAGGCTAATCAAATAAATAAAGAGAAATAATAATTTAGTGTAAGTTATAAAAAAAAAAAAAATCAGATAAGTGATAAATTTTACAAATTTTAAAGTATAACTAATTTGTAATTTTTTCAATAAATAAAGTCTTACCTATGGAATTATAGGTTAGTCAAATTGTACATAAAGTAGTATGATGCAGGGGTGCTCAGCGGATATTCTGATCCGTCCAAACCGATCAAACCAAATCGATTCGCCACATTTTGGACGGATGTGTGATAACAAACGGACAGTTGCAGATTGATTTTTTCCAATATGCCTAATTTTGGATGGATGGTAGATTTGAGGTTCTTTTAGCAGCAACCGAACCGCCAAACTGCGAGCACCCCTAATAATTTGTAAGACTTTGTGTTTTCAATTTGTTTAAATATTCTATTTGCGTTTTCAATTGAAAAAGAGTTTAGATATTGTGTTGTGTTTTCAATTTGAAAATCCTTTTATCAAATGACAAATGTTGATATTTGATATTTTTGTGTAGAAAATATAAAGCTTAATTTTGTCATTTATAAGAAAAATTCAATTAAATAATTTTTTAATAAAAGAAAAAGTAAGAAATAGCTTTGATAATGCATCGTTTTCTTATATATATATTATTGATATTTGACAATTACTTGATAATCTTTTATTTATGTTGAGTTGGATTGTTATATATCCCCAAAAAAATATGACAAGTTATTATATTATGTTCAAAATTTATAAAAGTTTAAATTGCCAAACTGATATACATTTATCCGTTAATCTGCCAATCCACTCAATTCGCATCTGCCAATCTGGCGGACGGATGTAGATTGATTTTTTTCAATCCACCAATTCGCGGACGAATGACGGACTAGAGATTCCTGACCGCAACCGAACCGCGAACACCACTATTATGATGAATTAAGAGTTTTTATTTTTTGAAATATAAAATATCAATATACTAATATCATAAATCTTGTTTCAAATACAATGTCAGTATCGCTACCTATAAGGTTAGATTCCTTATCTGACTAAAAAATACATCACTATTGCAAAGCAAACCCCACACACTTTAATTGCCTCATCCATGTCTCTCTCACTACTTTTTTTTTTATTACCAAAAGTTAATTATTAATTATTAGATTAACACTTTTATAAGAGTTAATTTTCTCATCTTTTACAAAGTACTAAATATTTGCCTTCTTAATTCAACTCTCCTTAAGAGAGTTGAAACCTAAAGTCTCTGTCTACCATCAACTTTAGGATAGTGTCGACGAAGACAACATCCAAAAATTTCACTTATGTGGAAACACAAAAATTGTATTGATTCACCGAAATTTATGATTTATATAATTTTAAACTATAAAAATCGGTGGTATACATGCACCAATTAATGTACACACTAGTGTGCCAACTAATTGTGATATTATTATTGACCACATTTATCAAACAAGTTACAAATACCCAAAACATACAACAATGATGTCACATCATCTGTTAGTATACTAGTGTGTATATTAAATGATACATATAACCTTATTCAATAAAAATATGTGTTTTACTTAGATAACTGATGAGCTTAATGACGGGTGGGTCATAGGTTGAGCCTTGTTTTTAAGTCTTATAGCTAACATTAGCTAGCGAAGTAGTAGAGGTCTCTCAAGCGAGTAAGCTAGTACCTCATAAGTAGGTCCCAATAAAAGATAAATAACAATGACATGTAAACATCTGTCTCATTAATTAGTTGCCATGTATATTATAATTTGAGAATTAGTTGTCTAATTAATTAGATGTCTCATTAAACATCTGTCTCAGGATTGTGGGGTTTATCACGGATTATGTTTTGATAATTTGAATTATTTATTTTGTAGAATACTTGTATATATTATTCACATAATAAATTAGATTAATCCAGTAATCATAATATATTTAATTTATTACGTTTGTCACAATAAATAAATATATAAAATGAATTGTCTATTTCAAAAATGCAATCGTCATTCATTTTTTTGGTAAATCGCACTCACCATAATTTGAATTGGAGGGTGTTGTTCAGAATTGTGGAGTTCACCACGGATTTTGTTTTGATAATTTGAACTGTTTATTTTGTCGAACACTTCGTGAATATTACCCACACAAAAAATTAGATTGATATGATAATGGTAACTTAATTAATTTATTGCGTTTGTCACAATAAATAAATAAATAAAATGAATAGTCTATTTCAAAAATACGATTGCTCATTTTTTTTTCTTGTGTGAATTACACTCACCTCCCTTGAATTTGAAAAAAAAAATATAGTTACCCTCACCCTTTTAATATAACTTCATCAAAAACAAACATGGACTAGCTTATAAAAATGAAATGCTTACATATCTAAGAAAGGGTTGTAGAGCACATAGTAGAAGAAGAAAACTCAAATCAAAATAAGCAACATTAACATTTACAATCCTATCTATAAATATACACCTTTTTGCTATAACAATTGAGCTTGATAGAAGTAATAAAACACTTGGCCTATGATATTTGACTGGTACATTGACAAAGCCCCCAATTTACTTTCTATATTTAGGGTTTGGATTAAGAGTGTTTACATTTTGAAAATCCTAAGTGATTCGTGATTAGATCATGATTAAAATATTCCAAATCCCAATTATTCAAAACACGCAATCTAAATCATCAAGCACTTACGAAAGTGATTTAGATTGTTGTTTTTTTGAATAAACAATAAATCGACACAAACGATTTTTACGTGAAAAAACCACAATTGAAGAACCTTCAATTGTAATAAAAAACCACGGGCGAAACGCCGCTAATCAATCCACTACTGAAAAAAGAAAGATTACAAAGATAATACACAAATTACCCAACTCAGTCAATTTGTCTTCACACCTTCTGTAATTCTTTCACCAAGCCTTCGTCTCAGAACTGATTGATCTGAAGTTGAATCCACAACTCCACTTGTCGAATCAATGACTACGTATAGAATCAAACTCTTTTGAAACTCTACGTTTGAATCTTCAGAATCCACCGAAGATTAACACTCTCGTATGTATTCGATCAACCTCCTTGATATGTGCTTCTCAATTCATGAGTTGAATACTCATTCAATTTTATCAAGGAAAACTCACAAAAACTCTCAAGAAGAAAACCTTAGAAAACCTCAAAATAGATCTGGAAAAAGTAATCCTAGTTTTTGGAGAAAACCAACTACTTATAGAAATCCGGATTTTGAAGCTCGTTCGAGCGAGAAGCTTATCTCGCGTGATTTCCATAAGTGCCTTCGCTTGAGCCACGAAACCTTCGCTCGAGCGAGCAATCACCTCTTTCAGGTTTTGATGTAGACGCAGTTCTTCGCTCGAGCCATGAAGGCTTCGCTCGAGCGCACATTCATAGCTTTTAGGTTTTTTCAGACGCAGTCCTTCGCTCGAGCGAGGAAGAAAAAATAGTGAGGAAATTTTACAACTCAATTAACAAAGTTGTTCGTGGGATTGACAAGACTAAGGACCTAACAATCTCCCCCTTTGTCAATATCCGGACAAAACTTTCTAACACAATTTCCTGAACAAAAGAACTCGCTAAAACAATTACAACTTAAAGCAAACCAACTATGAAACCAATCTCAAAACAGACTTGAACTAACATCTTGAAACAATAAACCAAGCTTGAGGAAAACCTGTAATAAAATCTAAAAATCAAAATCCATCAAACCTGAAATTTAACATAACAAACCAAACCATCAAGACATTAAAGAAAAACATATAATCCAATATCAACATCATTAGCAAATATGACAATGTAACATATAAATGTATATGTTAGTTTGGGTGTTTGGGAAGTGAGTTTTTATGTAGGTTTTTTTAGTTGTAAGATATTATTGGATAAAACTTTTTTAGTGTTTGGGAAGATAGTTGGGTTTTTTTTGTGGTTGGATGTGATGTTTGTGAGAGAAAAAGTGAAATGATTATGGGGTTGGATGTGATATTTTGTTTGGATTTGTTTTTTTTTGGTTTTGCAAAAATTTTGTCTTTTAGTGGAAAAAATGAGAAAAAAATTTGGGAACCAAGTTCCCAAACACCACCACACTTGTCCAAATGCTCACCTGCAAAAAAAAACATGAGTACCCCAAAAAGAACAAATAAACCCAACATATAACATATAGACCCAACATATAACTACTCCCCCTTTTTATCCGGGAGTGACCCAAAAACAGTCAAATACAACAGTATCAAAACTATCCAAGGCAATAACAAAAACTGTCCAAGGCCATAACAAAAACTGTCCAGATAATAGAAAAACTGTGCAAAGACAACCATAGTCCGAAAACTAGGTAGGAGGAGGTGGTGGATGCTGCAACTGAAGCATAGAGAGGATCTGTGCAAGCAAGGAGCTCTGCTCATCAAGGCGGCTGTCTAGAGTATCGAGGCGGGCATCCAAATAATTAAGGCGACGAGTGACAGACTGCTCAAACATCTGCAGCTGGCCACGAAATGAGCGAGGTTGCAACTCGGGTAGATCAGGAGCACCGCAGTGGCGGCCTCAAACTCCTCCTCTCTGCAAGGGGATCATCATCACCTGCACCAGAACCCCCAACCCCTGACGCCCCCCCTGTACATGAGCCTGACTCTGGGAGATTGTGAGCTTAGTAATGGGTTTGATGGGGTGGGCAAACTCATCATCATCAGAAACAGAAATATCAAGAGAAGTGAGAAAACGAGTAACCAAACATCCATAAGGTAGCCCCAAAGACTTTCTACCCTCAAAAATCCCAATCATTTTGGAAACGATCATTTCTGAAAGATCAATGGGTAGGCGGTGATGAATACAATACAATACATAACCTTGGTCCTAAGTAATATGCGAGGAATGGGTGGTGACATGAATATTAGAACACACAATGAGATTTAGAAGACGGAACCGAGGAAGCAACTCATTTTGCTGAATAAGGGCCCCGGCGAGCCAAGTCCGGTCAACACCACATAAGTCAGAAGCAACATGATCAAAATTGACACCTGACCGGGTAAGAAACGGAAAATGACAATTACTAACTTCAGGAAGACCAAGAAAAACCCGAAACACATCCCCAGTGATAGCAAGTGACTTCTTCCTAACCCAAGTCTTAAAGGATACCGGAAGTTCTTTCCGAATGGAATGAATATTGCAATAGAATTCCCGGATGAGGCTCAAATTTTGTGGCCCCGAAAAATGCAACACTTGATCCCGCCTAATGAATCAAATAACGATTGAATGGTAAGAACCTCAAAGGCATTGGGGAGGACATTTCGCTCTAAATGGACTTTACGAGATGCAAACGACTCCCTAAACAACTTAGCCTTTTCTTTTGACTCAAACTTATCAGTGTTGAAAGGGGGATGGGAAACAGTGGACTTGCGACGTTTGGAAGACTCAGCCATGACTAGACAACCCAAATAGAGCAAGACAGACACAGAGAACCAGTCAACCCACAACACAAGAGATGAAAGACAAACAACAAACCAGAGACAAGACACCCAAATCCAAACCAAGGAGCACAATGAGAGCCAAAGAATCCCAAAATCCAAGACCAAGAAAGCATGAGAACAACATTAGTCCAACAAGCAGAAAACATTAGTCCAACATTAGTCCAAAACAAAGAAAGCATGAGAATCCCAATGCTCAGACCACATTATAAACACTAAAATGTTAAAACATGAATTAAACAAGAAAAACTAGTAGTATACCTGAAAGATACTAAAATGTTTAAGTAAAACACATTAAACCCCCCACCAAGAGTAGAATAATAGAACCCCCAAATCCAAACAACATATCACATTCTCACAAGTTAATATAAGCTGATAAAAAAAACCCCAATGTGAAATCCTAAATAAAAAACCCGAATTTAAAACCCTATAAAAAATGCAGAGTACAAAATGCAAAACCATGAACCCTAGATGCAAGAGAGACTCAAAAACATGAGGAACTAACTAAGAAAAATAAAGACGCACCCTAGACTGAGGAACAAAAAACAAAACAGACACAGCAACATAGTGATAACAATAAGGAAAGAAAAATAAAAAAAAAAAAACTGAAAAAAACTTACCTCAAATGAAGAGGGTGGAACGGATGAAGCCCCAAAACAAAGAGACAAACCTCAGACGAGGCTAGTAATGGAGAGCACAAAAGCCCTAGGGGAGAGAGAAAGAGAACACGAAGAAGGAGGGAAAACAAATGAACTGAAAAAGGCACCACTTTAGAATTTGAACCGCGATAGGTCGCTCGAGCGAAGACTTTCTCACTCTAGAGAGGGCAATAAAGCGCAAGAGGTCGCTCGAGCCAAGAACTTGTCGCTCGAGCCAAAAACACACGCTCTTAGGTCTAATGCAGTAGCAGACGCACGCTTGAACGAAGAAGAAAAAAAACAAAACCAAAAAAAACTTTTTTCTTTTTTTTTAAAACAAAAACAAGATACTCAAAAACATGAAGTGAGACCTGGAACACAAGAAGATGATCACATTTAGGCAAAATTAAGACTAAGATGAAATAATCCGAACATCATGAAACCTGTAAACTTGCAATTTTGAAAAACAACGACACTGGTAATCATGAGCAAAGCAGATAAAATATTATCAGTGATCATAAGCTGCATGAGAATGTACAACTCAAAATCCAACATGAGATCTCACAAAATAAAGTGTGTGTGTGCAATCCATGAGAGTCCACTGAGCTAGAGTTAATCCTCGTAGTGATCGAATGGCTGGACCTCCGACAAGAGTAACTGAACATCACAGAGAAAAGTCAAACCACTAGGAATCACGGGGTATTTGTTGAGTAAATACGGAGGCTCCCCCTCAATCAATGAGTCCATTTTTTTTTTCTTTCTTTTCTTTCTTGTGGGCACTTACTAGTGGCATTTACGCTTAAGAGTATGGAAACCAAACCAGAGAAGAATGAAATAAAAAAGGATGGCCTGGTTGGTGCCTCTGAGGTAGCCTTTTCCTAATGCCCGGACTTCAAGGAACTGAGGGAGAAACCATGGAAGTGAAAAATGATGGTAGATGGTTAAGAGACTCAACATCACCCATGATATACTAGTATCAGTCAATTTCACTGAAAAAGTACAAGAAACACTGTTAGTGGTCCATAGAGAACTTTGATCACTTGTGCGGAAACCCCTGCAACAATTTACCTCAAGGATGTGTATAGAATGAGATCATGAGGTTAATGAGCATGAGCATTCAAAATGAGCTATGAACAGAGAACAATGTGATCTTGTAAGCAGCATGAGAAGTGTACATATAAAGATGGATGCAAGACAAACAGATATCAATGACAATGAGATTATAGCATCCAAGCACACATAAGGCCAAACACTCACACCTACTCAAGGAACAAGTAACACTCTAGTGATCGAGCATGACACCCAAGGTCTTTCTAAGGAACTCAAACCGAAGAAGACCAAGGGGTTTTGTAAAAATATCAGCTTTTTGATGCTTAGTAGGAACATGCTCAAGAACAACAAGGTCCTCTTCCACTAAGTCTCGAATAAAATGATGACGAATGTCAATGTGTTTGGTACGAGAGTGTTGGACAGGATTTTTAGAAATGTTTATGGCACTTGTGTTATCACAGAAAAGAGTGAGAGTGTTCTGTTCTATCCCATAATCATGAAGCATTTGCTTCATCCACAGCATTTGCGCACAACAACTCCTTGCAGCAATGTACTCAGCCTCAGCAGTCGAAAGGGAGATGGCATTTTGCTTTTTACTATGCCAGGAAACCAGATTATTCCCAAGGTAAAAACACCCCCCGGATGTACTTTTCCTATCATTAGCACACCCTGCCCAGTCGACATCAGAAAAACCAGTAATTTCAGCTGTAGTATTAGTAGAAAACCAAACCCTATACCCCAATGTCCCATTAACATATTTGATGATGCGTTTGACCGCAAGAAGGTGAGACTCTTTAGGACTGGCTTGGTAACGGGCACAAACACCAACACTGAAGGAAATATCAGGACGACTGGCTGTGAGATATAGAAGACTCCCTATCATACTCCTATAAAGGGTAGGATCTACATCAATACCAGAGAAGTCTTTGGAGAGGTGAAGACTGGTGCTCATGGGAGTGCGTGCATGTTTGGCAGACTCAAGACCAAACTTTGACACAAGATTTTTGGCATACTTAGACTGAGAAACAAACATACCTGAAGGAGACTGTTTAATTTGAAGACCCAAAAAATAAAACAACTTTCCATCATGCTCATCTCAAACTCATGTGTCATGCAATCCGAAAAATATTTCACAAGATGATCAGCAGTGGATCCAAACACAATATCATCAACATAAATCTGAGCAACAAGAATATGAGACTTAGAATGTTTCACAAATAAGGTCTTATCCACACTACCCCTTTGAAAATCATTATCAAGAAGAAATGTAGTAAGTCTATCATACCAAGCCCGATGAGCTTGTTTCAATCCATACAAAGCCTTGTCTAACTTGTAGACATGATTTGGACATTCAGGGTCCTCAAACTCTTTTGGTTGCTCAACATATGCCTCTTCTTTTAAGTACCCATTCAGAAAGGCACTTTTCACATCCATTTGAAACAATTTGAAACCAAGATAACAAGCAACACCAAGTAAAATACGAATAGATTTGAGACGTGCAATTGGGGCAAATGTCTCATCATAGTCAACACCCTCTACCTGTGTGTAGCCTTGAGTAACCAACCTGGCTTTATTCCGAACCACAGTACCATTCTCATCAGATTTATTTTTAAAGATCCACTTGGTACCTATCACATTCATATCTCTAGGTCTGGGAACTAGAGTCCAAACATTGTTACGTTCAAATTGACCTAATTTCTCATGCATAGCATTGACCCAACTATCATCTAGCAAGGCCTCTTTAAAATTCTTAGGTTCAATTAAAGAAACATAACACATATGTGATACCTCATCCCGAATCTGTCTTCGGGTTTTCATTCGATCCGATACACTTCCAATCACCTGTTGAGCTGGATGATCAGTTTCACCCTTGCTGATGGTTTGAACTCAGGACTTGCGGTGACAGAAGCATCAGGAGTGATGTTTCTTTGTGTGCACTCTTTGGACTTTGACTTACCTGTGAGGATGTGCCATCTCAACTTCTTGTGCTTGGACCTCAGCTTCTCTTTGACTTTGTGGTTCAGTATCCAAGATTGGAGACTCACCATTGTCATCCTCATTTGTTGCTAGAGTAGGTGAACCTGTGTCATCTATAACCACATTGATAGATTCCATTAAAGAAGAAGTCGCAGGTTATAGACTCGAAAAGCCCTACTTGTGGTTGAATACCCTAGAAATACCTTCATCACTTCGGGAGTCAAATTTGCCCAAAGGCTCTGTATCTTTGAAAATGTAACACTTACTCCCAAAAGTTTTGAAGTATTTTACATTAGGTTTCAATCCCTTCCACAATTCATATGGAGTTTGTAAAGTGCTAGGCCTTAAATACACGCGATTTATGACATAAACAACAGTATTTAGGGCTTCAGCCAGAAACTGTAGACGTCCTTGAACGTCCCGGGAGAAATCCCGTTTTGTTCATTGGGTTCACTACAGTTCAGACTCGATGTCACGGTTCTGAATCTAATCTCGCAAAGTGCAATGCAAGATCGATAAATCACCAAAGAGTCCAAATCTGGCAAATCGTTTTGAAAAACTGATTTTTAGAAAGAAGTGCCAAACATGGGCTGCTTTGTTAGATACAGAGTCACCACCTAAATATTTTATTTTGGGAAAATTTAGGAAGCCCTGACTCGTGCCAAAGGCCACGTGTACGTCATCACCAAAGTTGCCTCGGCTTGGGAACTTGGGTACGATTGGGGAAGGTCATGCAATGAGCACCCTCGCTCGCCCGATCAAAGATTGGCCACTACTAAACATGATATTGAGTTTTTGAAAACACATGTGCTCTTATTCCGATTTATTAGCCTAGGATTACTATGTGATGCGCACAGCATACAAGTATAGACTGGATTGCCTAATTGGAACAAAGCATCGCATATCCGTTTATTTTGAAAATGGATTGAAGTTTGCTACTCGCAAGTAGGCTAAAACACGGGTTTCGACGAATTATTCCAATTCAAGCAACCCAACCTTCACCCACAGGCATTCAGGCAGTTATATCATATAAGCACATAGCCTCATGGTAAGCATACTATCATGGCAGTCACTCACATGCATGCAAGGATGCTAAAGCATAAACACTCACCGAGTACTCCGAGCCAAAACAAAAGCTATGTTAGAAATCAATGCATGATCCTAGCTATGTTAAGAATGCCTAATGCAACACATACAAAATGCAACTAGAAGTAGGCTCGGCTATTCTAAAATGGCATATGAAATGCAACAACTGATACACGTATTCAACTCGGAATTGAAATACAATGCAGTTAGTATGATGCGCTGAGCCTGGTGCATGCAAGACAGATAAATGGATGCAAACATGCGAGCATAAGTATGTTAATTGAAACGTGCCCTAAACTAACCATCATAAGCTGGTAAATAAAAGGGAGAAAGACGTGGGGTTGGAAGGGATGCATCACACACACATGCACACTTATTACAACATTGCCCTCCTCGGAGGGTCCGAATGAATAGTACAGAATAAACTAGCTAATCTAAGCTAATTAAACTAATTATTACACAACATTAATTAATTAACGAATTAACTAAGTAAGTAAGGAAACTAGCATGCAAATTAAACAAAATGGACTACCTCAGCTCTATTCCGAATTATAGGGATGCATGCATGCTCAAGTCTCCTTGTCGGGAAATCCATCGCGATGCCCCGATTTGCCTCTGTTTGCAACTGGTCCCAGAACACTGTACAAAGCTCCAGAAAGGCTGCTGACTAGTTTTTGCTGCTGGTTTCCGGTTTGCTGCAACAGAGAGCGAGAAAGGGGCATGATAAAGTATTTTCAACATATGTGTGCATGACCACTCTCCCCATCATTGCACAAGCTCCGGGGAGTGTAGTCCTCAATCCTCGTGCCACCAATCACGCATCTCGATGCATAATGGCCGAGGAGTCGGGTTGCACGACTCGATGTAAAATGAATGCACATACAAACACAACAAGGCCTAAACTCCATCATGGGTAATCCGGAGTGTCGGCGACCAAGAATCGAGGCACGTTTCGTCACTTGGAGTACAAAACGTCCCTCGTTTCCCATGTTTGGACTAAACCCTATTCCAAACACAATGCAATATACATGGCATACACAATACGACTAGCATGCAACCCTAAACGCAATGCAACCTAATCATGCTAGCATGCGAGGGATGATATGCAAACATGCAACTAGCATACACAATGCTATGAACTAAGAATGGCATACTCAATGCACATGAACTATATGGCATACGCAATGCACATACGAAGATGGACATGCACCAATACATGAACAAGGCATACACAATGCGACGATCAAGCATGCGACAACATGGATATGGCATACATAATGCAAGATGGACTTAAACTAAAATGAATGGGCCTCAGCCACACTCAAATCAGTGGCCATACATGATGAAAATGAAGTAACAACAAACATGCAAACATGCACAAATGCAAGGGACCAAACCTAAGGCACAAAGTGCAACTCCACCCAAAGCATGGTAAGCATGAAATATGGCATACAATCACATATTTTCCAGCTCTGAAATGACATGCAAGATGGTCCCGAATCATGCAAACACCTCACACAATGCATACTAGATGGCCCAAATACCGAAACTGGTGAAGTGGATTACACTATAGGCATGCAAAGCAATACTCAAATGGCCAAACCAGTCCCAAACAGTCCCTAGGCAGGCCAAAACAGTAGCAAATATGGACTAAAATGATGGCTCGCAAAGCATGGAAATGAAGCTCATGCAATGGTCCAAAAATGAGTTATTCATGCATAACTCTCAAACACATTTAAAGAGTGGAAAACATGGGAATATGGCATACATATAAGCTCTGAAATATGATTCACAATGATGCCAAAACATGGAAACACCTCAAAATACGCATGCAATAGGCTTCAAAACTCAAAGCTAGGCAAGGGTATTGAACTACAACCATGCATAGCAAACATCATTCGACCATGAGGCCCAAAAACAGAGCTAAGGCAGTCCAAAACATGCACAAAATCAGTTTAAGGCATGGCCAAAAAGTGCTAGAATCAAAGGCCAAAATAGCATGCAATGTAAGCTAGTAAAGAGGATTTGCACTACAAGCATGTGAGGAAATCAAGAGGCCACTAAACCAGCAAAATTTAGAGGTATGACACGCCAAATAAAGCCTAAAAACCCACTGAAACATGGTTAATGCATGCAAGAATGAGATGCTCCTTTGATATGCTATGAAGAGGGTTATTCTACACATGTAAGATGGACATCCAATATGGAAAAACAAGCTCTGGAAAGAGCCTATGCAGGTCCTAAAACTCCTCAAAAATGGTCTGAAACATGGCTTGGAAGCATGCAAATAAGGGCTCCTTTGTAAGACCAAAAATGCTAGAAAACAAAACAAGGAGAGAGAGGGTCACCCCTCTCTGATTTTGGCACTCAAAATAGCATTCTAGCCACTGAAGATCCGCTGGATTTCAGTGGCTAAAAGGCCAAACAAAGGCCAACACGAATACTCTAAGGCATGGCTCAAAACAAGGTAAAATGAAGCATGCAAGGGGGTAGATGACCCCCAACAGAAAAATGATCTTAAACAAACATGTTAAGAGCCTCAAAATAAGACTTTTTTCAGTTTACACTAAAGCTCAAATATGCTTGAAAGTATAGCTAAAAGATGAAGCAAAATAAAGCCTTAAAAGGGAGAAAGTGTGTTACCCTTGTAGCACAAAAGGACCAGCAACCTCTAGACCACAAAGACAGCCTCTCAACCTCTGAAAATGGCCTCTAAGATGCTTAGAGTGATGGTGGAGGGGTTAGGTTGGGAGATGGTATGCAAAGTTGCAAGAACCATGCACTTTTTGAGCTTGGATGTACAGATATAGAGGGAGAAGTCTTGTATGCCTTAGACAAATTTTTTGAACTCTCTACAAGGAAGGGGAGCCCTTCCTTTATAGACAAGAGAGACTAAAGCTTCTCCTAGAAGCTTCAAACCAAGGGCAAACATCCTCCATACACGTGTATGGAGGATGCAGTCTGTGCCTCCCAGCTGGCATAGCTGGAATCAACTCACTAAGACAGAACTGATGGGAGCTGGCCGACCAGTTCAACTGGTCGGCCGACCACTTGCCCTGGTCGGCCGACCAGGGTCAAAAGTTTCAAGCGGTCGGCAGCCTCCCAGGGTGGTCTCCACATGAAATGCAAGCAACTGGTATGGTGGGAACCAGTAAATGTGGCCCAAAAACCAAGGAGACCAGCTTCTTGTCAAGAAAACCAGCCGGCGAAGAGAAAGGTGGTCTCCAAGGAGAAAATGTGGTCTCCCACCCTTGTACCACCTTCCAAACAATGAAAATAGGGTCCATGCCAAAAATGAACCAAGACGGATGCAAAACGAGGGTTCGGGGGCCAAAACGCACAGCTGGGTGCCCTGAAAACTGACTGTTAAGCATCGAAAGTGGCGTGCGACCATGAAGGTGGTCTCCCAGGCTGCAGTGTCCCTCTAGAGAGAGGAAACAAGATGTGTACCAAAAATCGGAGCAAAGGGAGAAAGTTAAGCGGTCCCAAACCGAGGCGCAGGGCCGACGGCTCCGAAAATCAGAAACTGGTCTCCAAACGGGAATAGTGGTCTACGACCACGAAAAGTAGCCAACAGCCACTGAGAGATGGTCTACGAGACCTCTCCCTCCCTTCAGGAAGAGAAAACAGAACCTTGTTCGCAAATCGAGGCAAAGCACAAAAGAGTCCCGAAGTCTGGAGGCAAGGCTCTCAACCGAGACTCCGTGACCTCAGAACGAGCACAACATGCGCAATCACCGAGCGCTCAATTGATGACGTCTGAGTCTTAAGGTCGGTCAAAAATGGTGTGTCTACAGTTGCCCCTCTTTGACAGAAGTCGAAAGTCATAAGTGAAGGGAGTGAATGTCAAAGCCCAGAGACGACCTATTTTTGACAAGGCCGAAGACTTAGACAAACAGGCGAGATAAACAAGAGATGGGCCCGCAGGCGTGCCCGCAGGCAGGGGAAAAATGCAAAACGACATGCACAAAGCCGAACGTAACTCATGATCATGCAAAGCAGCAAACTGTAATGAAGCAAATATTCACAATAAATGCAATAGTTTTAAGCAAGAATGCAAAGCAAAACTACATTTCATGTAGTAAGGATGTAAGAGAATTACAATTCTCACTACGTCTCACACGGAGAAGATACAATACCTGTCCGGTTCGTCTGGTCGCACCAGCTTCAAATGAACCGTACATACAATATCGTGCCTGCAAAAGAGAGAAACCTAACAGGCATAACATAGTTAGCAACATATGTTCAACGCTTTATCGAACGCAGACAAACATGGTGCCGATGAAAAAGTACATCGCAATGCAAGAAGAAACGTGCGCGACAACGCAAGTTAAGCATGGAGGTATGATGATACCGGTGAAATGTGCACAACAATGCAAGCGATGCGCATAATAATGCCAGTAACGTGCATAACAATGCAGGATAAGCGCAACTTCAAAAGCATGTTTGAAACAAAACATTGAGCAAAGAAAAGCGAGCCTCGACGAGGGTAACTCAAACGCGACCTCTCGTTTACCTCTCGGAGGGGTCACAACGTACTCAAAAAGGATACACCTGGCTCTTGGCAAGTAATGATGAGCCATGCGTCGAGGATTGGATTTGAAGTTCCTGCGGAGGGATTTCGCGCCGAAAAGTGCACTTTCCTTGTACTTTCTTGAGAGCCGGGGACTCCGATCACCACCAAAATTTGCAGGGAGAACAAAGAGTCATTGGAGACCACACAGGAGGGCCACCGACCACCTAGGGAGGCCACCAACTAGGTTTTGTGCAAGGGGGTGGTCGGCCTACCAGGAAAGGTGGTCGGCCGACCACCTGTCCAAATCCGGGACAGTTTTGTCTTTTTACACTTGTTTCTTTAATTCCACATGTCCCAATCACTATTCCTCACACCCTCAAGGCCGAAATCAGTTCTCCTTCCTTCCTAGACCATTTTCTCTTTCAGATCTGTGCTTTATACGCGTTTTCCAATGCCCCACGCAAAGTTGTTTCGCGAAATCTTTCAGTTTTCTTCACTTTGGACCGATTAAAATTTGATTTCGGAGCTTCTTTCTTTATTTTCACCACTTGAGGTAAGTTTGTCTTGACATTTGGTACATTTCTCGGGAGTTGACTTTTGTTGACTTTTTCCAATTTTGCTCATTTTGCTCATTTTTGCTCCTTTTTGTAGATTTCTTCAAATGGCGGGTCATTTTCCTCATGGTGGAGGTCCTCCAGGTGCCGAGGGTGAGCCGGACATCATGTCCTTGCCTCCGAGAGTTCAGCCGTTTGATCCTGAGAGGCATCATCCTCGGGAGCACGTCCTTCTTCAGGCCACTTTCTACCATTTCACTGACTTTGATGACCGAGCGCCTGCGGATCTGTTGCTGCGGGAGCCAGAGACTCATCTCTCTCATCAGGCACGAGAGGTACGTACTTCACTTTTACATTCTCTGCAATGTATTCTGCATTTCATGCACATTTCATAGTTTCGCTATATATGCTTATCCTCTCGTTCTGACATATTTGCACACCATATTTCTGCTTATTTTAGCACATATCTCACAGCACAGAATTCTATTGAGTGGGCACACAGCTTGTTCTAAGCACTTAGTCTATAACATAGCATTCTGTTTGCATTTTGAACACAAAGCTCAATCACTCGAATTTCTGAACACGCAGCTCATACTTTTTATCGTGAACACGCAGCCCACAGTTTTTGAAAGTTGAACACACATCCCAAACTCTTGATGGTGAACACATAGCCCAAACTTTTGATAGTGAACACACAGCCCAAACTCTTGATTATGAACACACATCCCATAGTTTTTGAAAGTTGAACACTTAGCCCAAACTCTTGAGGTGAACACATAGCCCACAGTTTTTGAAATCTGAACACGCAGCTCAAACTCTTGAGGTGAACACACAGCCCACTGTTTTTGAAATTTGAACACGCAGCCCAAACTCTTGAGGTGAACACATAGCCCACAATTTTTGAAATCTGAACACGCAGCTCAAACTCTTGAGGTGAACACACAGCCCACTGTTTTTGAAAGTCGAACACGCAGCCCAAACTCTTGATGGTGAACACGCAGCCCACTTATTTCATTTGCACGTAGCGCATATTGAACACACAGTTCTTACATTTCACTTTTGAACTCACGGCTCATTCATTTCATTTGCACGCAGCTTATACATTTCATTCTGAAACTGAATACAGGTACCCTCTCGTTCTATGCGAGGTTATGGCTCGATTATTGCTAGGGAGTGGTATGCAGAGCTCCTAGAGACCGTTCGTCACATGGTGGACGAGGCAGGATTTGGGCCCTTCTGCGCGGGGCTATCTCGCTACCCTACGAGTAGGACCTTGATGGGGGCACTCGTGGAGAGATAGTGGGACACCACCAACTCTTTCCACTTCTCAGCTACCGGGGATATGACGATGACCCCGTTCGACTTTGCAATGCTGACTGGCCTTGATGTGGCCGGCCGACCGGTCCCCTACGACGAGGATATGGGCGAGTGGGAGGCTGCCTGGATCTATCTGTTGGGAGCTCGCCCACCGATTGACCGATCTTCGGGCAGAGTCAGGTACACTTGGTTCCCCGTGCAGTATAGGGGGAGTATGCCCGAGACTCTTGAGGAGATAGAGCAGTACGCTCGAGGTTTTTTGATGTTCCTCCTTGGGACCACTTTGTTCTCCGATAGGGGGAACACAGTTGGACTGTATCTGCTCAGTGCTTTGGTGGACCTATCACAGGTTAGCCAGTATGACTGGGGTGGCGCCGGCCTCGCTACCCTCTACTGCTATATGAGTGCGACCTCCCGCAGACGGGGGAACATAGTCGGCGGCTACTAGAGAGCCTGGGAGGTACCTTCTGCCCTCTTGATTTACATTTCTGCTTTTCATTATTCGAACACTGCACACGGCACACTTTACATTCTGTATTCTACATTCTGCACCAAGCACTCTGTATTTTCTGTATATTCTGTATTCTGATGGCCACTGCCCTGTTTTCCACAGCTATAGGTTTACGCGTACTTTTCGACGCTAGCACCAGAGTTCGAGATGGAGGTGCCTCTTACGATCCCTTACTCTCACATATTTGAGGGTCGATGCCGGGCGAGGGCTCGAGAGACTCTGCCCTTCTTGCGACAGTTTTTTGACAGGTGCGGGCGAACGAGGTACTTCAGAACTCTTAGTTCTTCATATTTTCAGCTTTGATTCATCTCACATATTTATGACATCTGATTGGCTCATGCACTTGTTATCCTCAGATCGCTTGGCGGCCCTGGGCACCCTTGGGAGGAGATATCCGTTTCCAGTTCCCGGGGGCATGGGCTTCTTATCAGTATAGGACTTTGTTTGAGGAGCCAGTTGGCAGAGCCTGGTTTCTGGGAGATCGCTTCATGCGCCAGACGATGGGCGTCCCTGAGCAGAGTGTCCCTTCATCAACTCCAGATGACATGCGGTCCGCTGAGAGACTCACTCTCGAGGAGGTCGATGTCGCTATGTTGGGTACCGATGCAGCTCTGCACACGGAGGAGGGGGAGTATGCGACTTACCGCCACACGTACTTGATGCCCCCACTGATGGGTGTCCGTACTCCTACTAGGAGGGTTGCTGGTGCATCATCGTCAGCTCGAGCCCGAGCTGCAGACGTTCCTTCGTCTAGCAGGGCCGACACATCGAGGAGTGGGGCTAGACAGATTCCCTCGATTCCCCCGACTTATCAGCACGCCGGGTGGCCAGATCTTCTGACCGAGTTGACTAGATGGCGATACAGGTCATCTTACCCTATTCCAATAGAGCCTCCTATGCCCGATCACCGATATGTCAGTGATCCTGACTCACCACCGGTATGTTCCACTGCTTTTCATTTATCACTAAGATACTTAGGCATTCATTTATTCATTGATGACTTGAGCTTGTATTTGCAGCCTCCTAGGGAGTATTCTGATGATCTGCTCGGATTGGTGGCCTCACTTGAGGGCATGGTCTTGTGGAGGGAGACACAACTGTTCATCGCCGGTGTTACGGTATTTTTCAATTTTCTCGCATTTATCATACTTTTGATGACATGCTGTATTTAACCATTTCACTGCATTGCTTGACTGTATGCGTAGAGCACATCTGACACACACCATATTCATACATTGTATCTGCATACACCCACTCTATGTAGCATTCTTGTCTCTGTATCTGATATACATGTTGGCTAATGTACTCAAATTGTCCTTTTCAGATGCCACCACTACAGGCCGGGCCATCCAGGCCTTCTCGAGGAGCTGGGAGAGGGGACTCGTCTCGCAGACGAGGCAGGCGCAGAGCACCCGTCATAGATGACGAGGAGTCCAGTGAGGAGGAGTCTACGCATCCTTAGTTAGAGACATCCGCAGACAGAGAGGAGGGCTCCGGTTCTGGTTCTGAGAGTGGAGGTGATGTCGGGGAGGATCCTGAGGATGACAGCTCCGATTCAGATGATGGTGCTGGTGGAGGCATTGCAAAGACTGCTCAGGCGAAGAGGATGAAGAGGGCCACCCGATCTTGAGTCCTAGAGCACTGATGCGGATGTTCCTGCTTTATTTGCCTTTTTTACTAGTAGTTGTAGCACATTGTACATTATTAGGCAATTTTATTTTCTGTAAAACTTGTACCCTTGTTGTAAAATGTTGTAACAAAGGAAGCATGATGGAATGAAACAGCTTTTTGAAAAAGTGTTGTATTTTATGTTCTTAGCATCGCATCGCATCATTTTGCACAAAAATGAGATTGAATGAAAATTGAGCATCGAAAATTGCCAAGTCAGTTAGTGAACCGACACAACAAACTAAACAACTTAACTTACTAAGAAACAACAAAACCTTAGCAAGTTTACAACTCGATAAGCAAATCCTGACAATGTTGATTAAACAAAGAGTAACAACTCGATATACGGAACTCAACGACTCGATAAGCAACGACTCAATAAACAAAGCTTTAACAACTCAATAAGCAAAACCAAACAACAACTCGATAAGCAAATGCATCTCGGATAATTGGAGTGACGGAACGCATCCGAAACAGAGGTAAACTCGGACCTTCAACACTCCCAACGCATGGAAAAGCTAGGATCTCTCTTCTAGAAACTAGGAACAAACCAAAGACCAACTTTTCTCCATGGCCGACCACCAGAAGGGGCTGGCCGACCAGCTATTTTCCTTGGAGGCCAAAGGGGTGGTCGGCCTACCAGAAAAAGTGGTTGGCCGACCACCTGTTTTGGTGACCACCAGATTTTTGACACGTGTCCCCAAACAGTGCCTTATCCTTTATAAAAGTTCCAGCTTCGTGGTTCTTTCATTTCATCTCAGTTTTGCATCAAAATGGAGGCATTCCTCATCGAAAATCTTGCAGCTTGGATTACTACTTTAGACGGCTCGGAAAAGTTGAACTTCCGGGGCTTCGGCTTGAATGCACTATTCACGTTGAGCCGCACTTCGCTGCATCTTCCCTTTTTCCATGCTGCGTCGAGGTTTTGGAATTCGGTAACACATGTCTTTAGCTTCGGCGGTGTAACAAGCCCGCGGGGGACCTCGGTGCTACAGTTCGGACTCCCGTTTGTTGCGGTTCTAAATCTGAACCAAAGAGTCCAAATCCGGCAAATTGTTTTGAGAAAACAGATTTTTGAAAGAAGTGCCAAACATGGACTGCTTTGCCAGATACAGAGTCGCCACCTAAATATTTTTTAATGGGGAAATTTAGGAAACCCTGACTCGGTGCCAAAGGCCACGTGTCCGTCATCACCAAAGTTGCCTTGGCTCGGGAGCTTGGGTACGATTGGGGAAGGTCAGCTATGAGCACCCCCTCTCGCCCGATCCGAAGATCGTCCTCTACTAACCATGATATCCGATTTTGAAAACGTTTATGTGTTCTTATTCCGATTATTAGCCTAGACTTACTATGTTATGCGCACAACAAACAAGTAAAGACTAGATCGCCTAATTTGGAAACAAGCATTGCATATCCGTTTTGTTTTGAAAATGTTTTGGAATGTGCTACCCTCAAGTAGGCTAAAACGCGGATTTCAATGAATTATCCCAACTCAAGTAATCCAACCTTCACCCACAGGCATTCAGGCAGTTTATCACATAAGCATCTAGCTTCATGGTAATCATGCTATTATATTAACACTCACACGCATGTGGTATGCTAAAGCATAAAATACTCACCTAGTACGCCATGCCAAAACAAGAACATGTTAGCAATCAAAGTATGATCGAAGTCCATGTTAAGTGCCTAATGCGTCGCATACGAAATGTCACTAGAAGAGGCTCAGCTAATCTAGAGATGGCATATGAAATGCGCAAGTAACATGTATTTGAGTTAGATTCAGAATACTATGCAGTTAGCATGATGCGCCGAGCCCGGTGCATGCAATACTGATGAATGATGCACGCATGCATAGCATAAGGATGCTAAAGTAAATATGCCCTAATACTAACCATTAAAGCAGGTAAGTAAAAGGGAGAAAGAAGTGGGGGTTGGAAGACATGCACACACGCACCCACACTTATTACAAATTTGCCCTCGCTCGGAGGGACCAAAAGAATAATACAATTTAACTAACTAACACGCTAATTAAATATTACGGACCCTTAAATTAATTAAGCAAATTAATTAATCTAAGAAAGCAGTAAACAACAACCCCGGGAGAGGGCTCAATGCATGCGCGCTCGGTTCCGCCCGAAAATCCACTGCCATGCTCAAGATGCCTCTGTTTTCCTTTCTCTATTCCTCTGATGACTGCCAAAGTCTCAGGGTTTGCTCTCTGGATACTAGGGAACACCACCGGCTGAAGGAGAATACCACCGGCCATATAGAATGGTCACCGGCCACAAATTTGATCCATCGGCCAATAATGATGGCCGGTCGGCAATGAAGATAGCCGGCCGGACAAAAATCCTGCAGAATCTGGTTTGACAGCAGCAGAGGACAATACTTGGCATGGCAATGCATTTCAAGCAATGTATGCACCAATCATACCCCTTATCATGTTTATTACTCAAAGGGGCATGGGCCTCGATTCTCGGACCACCAATCACGCACTTCCATGCATGATGGCCCGAAGAATCAAGCATGCAACTTCAATTTCAAATGAATGCAAACCAAATAAACAAGCAAAGGGGTTCAACCTCTATCATACTCATTTCAAGAGGTCAAGTATGCATGCTAATGCAATGCAACCTAAGCATGTTAACTAGGCACGCAACATGGCAATGCAAATGAGCATGCAAGACATGCAAGGCATAAAACAATGCAACCACCAAGTGTGCAAGGCTAATATAGGTATTCAAGCATGCGAGCCAACATGTGACTTCATTCAATCATGCAATTTCAATCATGCAACAACTCATCAATATGCTACAACATACAAGGAGTGCATGCAATAAACAAAAGGGGTGGACTTAAACTAATTAGGCAATTCTCAAGCGAACCTAAAATAGTGGCCAAAGTACTCAAAGTGAAGGACTAACACACACACACACATGCACATGTTCATGGGCCACCACTTAAGCACAAAGAGGGACTCTCAAGCACACTTAAGAGGATGCAAACATGGGTGTATAGCATGCATGGAAAAGCTCTAAAGTCATGTTATAAGAGGTGCCAGACCAAGCAAACAAGACAAGCATAGCATGTGACAAGCAAAGCCAAGAACCCAAGACAAGCCGAGGGGCTTAAACCAAGATCATGTGACACATGAAGCAAACGACCAAGTTGGATTAAAACAGTCCCAAATCATGCCAAAATAGGGACAAAGGCACACCTAGATAGCATCTAAATGGTCTAAGTACGGAGGCGTTCACAAATGCTTAACATGGAGCATACAACACAAACTTCTAAAGCATCAAAGAAGCATTGAAAGGCAAGCATGTAAGCATGTTATAAGGACTGAAATTGCATGTTAAGTGGTTCCAAACCACTGAAATAAATTGAGCAATGCATGCTCAACACTTCGCATATTTAAAGCCTACAAGCTAATAATGCAAAGGGGCTATGCAATGCATGGCAAGTATGACTCAAGCAATATAAAACAGAGCTAAAGCATACAAAAACATACACTAAAGCTTCACAAAGCTAGGCTTAAAACATGCTAGAACAAGGGCTTACAACCTAAGGCATGTTAAGGCCTAAACATGGCATTACAAGGCATGTATGCTAAACAAGCATGGTGTACCTAAACCAACATACAACAATGCTATATTACAACATTATAAGCCTGAAAATCAGTTAAGGCATGGCCAACACACACTTAAACTAGATGCTCCCTCAAGAGGCAAAAATGGCCCTTTTCAAGGACAACAAGGAGAGGGGGTGGCCCTCTCCTTCTTGGGACCTCAAGGCACCATCCTCACCTCTGAAATCCCTCAAGATTTCAGTGGTGAGGAGGCCCAAACACTGTGGTCCCGGAGCTCACACAAAATAGCACAAAACAAGGGCCAAACAAGGCTTAAGAGGGGTCAAACAACCTCAAACCACAAAATACTCTTAACAAACTATTTAGAGGCCTTAAAAACAGAACTTTTATGTGTTATATGCAAAGCCAAAAAACAATTGCAAGATAGGTAGAAAAGCTTTGCAAAAATGGGGAATAAAGGGACAAGCTTCTTACCCTTGAAGACCCTCTTCAACAATGGAGCTCCAGCAGCTTCTTTAGGTTGAAACCAGCTCCAAAACTCCAAAACAACCCTCAACGGCCTCAGCTCCAAGAGATGGTGTGATGGTGGGTGTTTGTGAGCAAAAATGAGACAAAACACACACTAGAGAGAGATATAGAGATAGGATATGAACCAAACCCTAACCCTAGAACTCAAACCCTAAAAATGGCTGTCTAAAATGTCTAACCCCTGTGCCAAGAGAAGAAGCTTCCTCTTTTTAGAGCTTTTTAGTCTTGTAAGATTACAAGACAAGCCTCTAAAGAGAGAGATCCCTCCATACACGTGTATGGAGGGGAGCCAAGTGCATGCCAGCTGCACCAAAATATCTGCAAAAGCAGATGCACAGTAGTCGGCCAGCCAAGAATACAATTGACCAAAAAAAGATAGTCGGCCGGCCATCTAGAGTGCCGGCCAGCCAAACATTTGGCCGGTGGCAACAAAACACAGCCGGTGGCCTCAAGCCATGGCCGGTGGAGTGTGGGGATGGCTCACAAGCCCTTCACTGCCCCTCCAAGGCAAAACACAAGTGTTTGGTGCAAAACCAGACACGAAACAGTCGAGTCGAGAGATCCTGAGGCAGGGCGCGTAGCCGAGACCTCCGGGAACTCAAGACGAACACAAACATGGAAAATCACCGAGTGTCCAAGCGGTGACGTCCAAGTCTTGAGGACGGTCAAAAATGGGGTGTCTACAGGTGGGCAAGAGATGTGTCCTACCTTCGAAGATTTCCAAGCTTTGATGGAGTCCGAGCGCAACGAGGAGATCTTGCCCCAACTCCGCTTCGGCCATGCTCAAGCCTTAGGATGAATGTGTGGGCTCACTATGCACGACGCTCGGTCTCTGATCTGCAACGGAGAATTGGACATCCTCAGCTTGATTTAATGTTTTTCTGATCCCGGTGACCGCGGTGACCATCATTGGCAGGGCTTTCGGCGACATGCCCTTTGCTTGTGCATGTTATCTCACTTTTTGCTTGCCCCGGGCTTCAGCGGGTCTAGCATTCGTTTGATTGAAGTTGCCCAAGGCTTGAAGGAGGGTAAGAGCTGCATTGTCATGACATCGGCCGAGACACTGATGAGCTTGGATGCTTTCCATCGCCGGGAAACAACCAGATTTGCGGGGAGTCCACTACTGCTGCAGGTAATGTTTCCCTCCCTATCTCACATATATATTGCTCACATCACTCGACCCTCAGGCTCGAATTTTCTTACAAAACCCTTTTCTCACTTTTCTATCAACGTATACCTCTCTATTCTTTAATCTTTCATTTTTCATCCCTCCCAGGTGTGGTTGATGGACAAGTTACAGGTTGTGGACTCTTGCCCAGCATACTTGGCTCGTGGCTACTTCTTTCGACGACGCCTAGTCGATGCCCTTGATGAGGGATGGTGGTTCGACTAGATGTGCCATTTGTCCGCAGACCGTATTGCTTGGCGTAGTCCTTGGCTCAATCTACCGGCAATGAGCTACAACATATCCCGACAGACTGGGATTTAGTTGATTGGTCTGACGCACTGCGTGTTTTACTTTCCTTTCCGGTTCCGGCGCCAGTTCGGCCATGATCAGACTTGCCCGCCAGTGGGGATGGAGTACCCTACTGCATTCCCGGTCTGAGGCGTACAGCTTGCTCGGTATGCCACAGCATGGGGGATGAGAGAACTCCTAGCCCCCGCTCCCATTTTCAGTTGCACTTTGTTTGATGAGTGCATAGATTGGCTCAATGAAGAGGCACAGATTGGGCCCACTTTGGCGTCAGAAGCTTCGACCAGCTCTGGGAGGGGGCGCAGGAACACCTGACTCAGCTATGGACCAGATTTATTGCTTTATTAGTACTTTCAAGTTTTTTTTATGAATGTAATCAAAAGCAACTTCAATTTGTATGCAAGAGCAGGAGAACTCTGTATTGAAATCAATAAAATTGAAGGTTGTGGGTACTGAAAATTTCCCGTTTGGTCAAAAAATGGTCTAAGTTGTAAAAAGATTAATTTGAGCAAAATCAACTTTTATTAAAACTTTTCAAAACCATTTTCGATATGGATCAGAACTGGACACGCCTGAGATCTGTCACTGAGACGCATAACCCCGGATCCCAACAACTGGAAAGTTGCCCCTAGTCTGAATAGCACTGCACCGGAGATCACAACCGAAGCTCTTGAATGCTGAATAGACAAAGATGACCGAGATGATCAAATGGACAAAGTTGATCGGAGAAAAGTTTATGGTTGAACTTCAGGATGAAGCTGCCTACGTATCCCAAAGATGGGAATCAACCCTTACGTAGTTCAGGCTCGGGTTCACTCGGGTATTTTCACTCTCTTTTTACGCTCTAACTTTTGCCAAGGCCGCCCTTTGCGGGTTTTCAACCTTGCGAGCTCAGTTTTTGTAATTTCAAATTTTTCATGCTCTAACTTTTGCCTAGGTCGCCCTTTCGGGTTTTCGGCCTAGCGAGCCACTCAGGGGTAATATTTCTTCAACTTGTCCATGTTGATCGGCTGTGAGAACTCTAGGTCATCTAGGTCCATCAGAACGACAGCTCCACCTGACCAGATAGACTTAATGATGTAGGGACCCGTCTAATTGGGTCTGAACTTGCCCCTAGGGTCGTGGATGGGAGCCCGATTATCTTTGAGCACCAAATCTCCTTCTTTCAAATTCCTGGACTTAACTTTCTTGTTGAAAGCCCTGGCAATTCTGCACTAATAACCCTGAACATGGTACAGTGCTTTAAGTCTTCTTTCATCAAAGAGCATGAGTTCTTCGAATCTGCTCTGCTGCCAATCTGCTTCGGCTATTTGACACTCAGCCAATACTCGCAATGACGGAACCTCAATTTCGATAGGTAGAACGGCCTCCATCCCATAAACCAATGAATACGGAGTCGCTCCAGTAGAAGTTCTGATTGAAGTCCGGTAGCCCCACAGAGCAAATGACAGCTTATCTGGCCAATCCCGGTAAGTTTCCACCATTTTCTGCAAAATGTGTTTGATGTTCTTGTTGGTGGCCTCGACTGCTCCATTGGTTTGCGGCCGATAGGTGGATGACTTATGAAAAGCCACATTGTATTTTTCCAATAAATCAATCACTTCCTTCTTGAAGTGGGAACCGTTATCTGAAATAATCTCGTTTGGGACCCCGTAGCGACAGATGATGTTGTTCCAGATGAATTTTGCAACGTGCGAAGCCTTCAACACCGCATAAGATTGGGCCTCGATCCACTTCGTGAAATAATCTATCGCGACCAGAATGAACTCATGCCCATTAGACCCCTTCGGAGTGACGGCCCCGATCACATCGATTCCCCAAACTGAAAATGGCCATGGAGAAGTCATATTGTACAGCTTTGACGGCAGGATGTTCATGCGATTTGCATGGATCTGACATTTGTGGCATCGCCGAACAAAGCCGATACAATCCTCCTCTATGGTGGACCAGTAATAACCCTGTTTGAGGATTTTCCGGGCTAGCATCACCCCATTCACGTGTGCTCCGCATTCTCCTCCATGGATGGCCTCCATTAGGCGCTTCAACTCTTCAACCTCAACACACAGCTTATGCATTCCGAGATGACCTCTCTTATACATTTTTCCTCCGTAGATGATGAATTGAGCAGCCATTCTTCGGATTGCCCTCTTGTCCTTGGCGTTTTCCCCTGGTGGGTATGCTTCTTTCTCCAAGAAGTTCCAGACATCGTAATACCAAGGGTTCTCATCTTGAACCTCTTCTATGGCAGCAATCGACTCGTAGGCTGGTGCAAATTTCTGATCAATGATGATCGGACGCATCCGGACTCCGAAAGGGATGTCTATCATGGAAGATAGAGTTGCTAGTGAATCTGCGAACATGTTGTTCTCTCTTAACAGATGAGCAAAGTTTAGTTTCTCAAACCGAGGAATTAACAAGTCCAAGGTCTGGTGATACATTATCATATTTTCTTCTTTGACTTTCCAATCTCTTTTCGCTTGAGATACAACAAGGTTCGAGTCCCTGATGATGTCCAACCGTTTTGCCCCTAGTTCCAGGGTTGCTTCTAAACCAACGATGCAAGCTTCATATTCTGCTTCGTTGTTTGAGACTTTGAACCGGAGTTTGAAGGCTAGAAGGATACGGGAATTGTCGGGTGCTATTAGCAACACTCCTACCCCATACCCGTATTGGTTTGACGCTCCGTCAAAGTACATCATCTAAGTTTCGTCTTCGATATGCAAAATGGCCTCATCTGGGAATAAGTACTCAACTACTTCACCTCCTTCCACTGGATGATCGGCTAAGAACTCCGCTACCGCTCTTCCCTTGACTGACTTGCGTGTCACATATTTTAGATCGAATTCGGAAAGCAACAGCAACCAACGAGCTAGCCTACCCGTAAGTGCCAGTTTCTCGAAGAGATATTTGATGGGATCTAATCTTGAAACCAACATTACGAAGTGAGCTAACAGGTAGTGCCGTAGCTTCCTGGTGGCCCATACCAAGGCCAAACAAGCCTTCTCGAGTGGAGTGTAGCGGGTCTCGTAATCCAACATCTTCTTGCTCAGGTAGTAAATAGCCCTCTCCACCTTGTCCTTTGATTCCTGCGCAAGCATGCAGCCCATCGTAGTTTCAGTCACTAAAGTTACAAAATCAACGGTTTTCCCGGCTCAGGTGGTGACAACACAGGTGGGTTCTGTAAGTATTGCTTGATCTGTTTGAAAGCAGCTTGGCATCGGCCGTCCCATTGGAACTTCTTTCCTTTCTTCAGGAGACCAAAAATTGGTTCACAAGTCAAGGTTAATTTTGCGATAAACCGTCTTATGAATTGCACTTTACCCAGAAAGCCTCGCACCTCCTTTTCAGTCTTCGGTGGTGGCATTTCTAAGATGGTCTTGATTTTGGAAGGGTCGACTTCGATACCTCTCTGTGTAATCAAGAACCCCAGCATTTTCCCTGTTGTAACACCAAACGTACATTTCTGAGGATTCAGCCGCAACCGAAATTCTCTGATCCTTTGGATGAACTTTTGCAAGGCGGTATAGTGGCCCTCCCTTTCTTTGGACTTGACAATCATGTTGTCCACGTACACCTCAACCTGTTTATGGATCATGTCATGCAATATCGTGGTCGCGGCCCGTTGATATGTAGCTCCAGCATTCTTCAACCTAAACGGCATCACTCTGTAATAGTAGGTCCCCCACGGGGTGGTGAAAGTAGTCTTTTCCCGGTCTTCAGGTGCCATTACAATCTGGTTGTAGCCTGAGAAGCCATCCATGAATGAAAGCAGCGCATGCCCCATAGTAAAATCCACTAACTCATCGATATGCGGTAGAGGAAAGTCGTCATTCGGACTGGCTCTGTTTAAATCTCTGAAATCCATGCATACCCGAATCCTGCCATCCTTCTTCGGCACGGAACTATGTTGGCCAACCAAGTTGGGTATTCAGATACCAGCAGGAACCCTGCATCGATTTGTTTGGTGACCTCTTCTTTAATCTTGAGAGCCCAGTCCGGGCAGATTCTTCTGAGTTTTTGTTTAACAGGTTGGGCCTCGGGGTCAAGAGGGATCCGGTGCTGTACAATCTCAGGATCGATTCCAGGCATGTCTTCGTAGGACCACGCGAAAACATCTTTGAAATCTTTTAATAAAGCGACTAAGCGCTCGCGCTCCTCTGAAGACAACGCGGACCCGATCTGGACTAGCCGCGAGTCCTCCTCAATACCCACATTAACTGTAGTGATTTCATCAACCAGGGGTTTAACAAATCTCTCCTGCTCTTGATCAATTAAACGTTGTAAAATCGGAGGAATTTCTTCCTCGTCGTTTTCATCAAAATTTTGAAAGTCCTGATTAATGCAATAAATCAAAGGCACATAAAAGTAATCAGAAGCCACAGCCATTTCATTCTCATTAAGCAATTCCAAATTGTCAGATTCTTCTGTTACAACAGGCTCAAAAGAGAAAGAAAAAGACGACCTAGACAGGACTGTGGCATCCGGGTTGTCACCCCAGGAATACCAGACTCAGACTCAGACGAGCTGGAACCTGATTCCGACTCTACAGACTTGGTGGAATCAGATTCCGGCTCACTACCTGACCCGGTGCTGCTTGATAAAAATCCCTCCTCGTACTGCCAGATGAGAGAAGGTGCGATGGATGCATCTAAAATGTTTGACGGTGGGCCCGCAGCCGTTTCATTCCCGATCGTGGATACTGAGAAGTTATCCCCCAAGCACTTCTGTACGATCGGAGGATCTGAAAGTAGACAAGCTAGTGCTACCCCCATTTCAATTTCGGCGCTTTTAGAATCCACTTTCTTGTACTGCTCAACCTCAACTGATGGGTCTGTCTGCTCTTCGGCAACGTTATCCCCGGATAACTACAGGTCAAAGAAGATCTCAAACCCCGGCAGGCGCCTCTTCTCGGCATTCAGCCATGGCTCTGGGAAGCCACAAAATGGAAAGTCCTCCCCTTCTCGGACGAAGCGTCCGTTTAGGGTACCCTCGATGGGTCGATACATCAACTCAAAAGGCTTCCCGGCCTTCTTTGCTTTGGTTCTCCCAGCCATCTCCTTGCCTTTCCTCACCCAGTCCTCTTTGGTGGGCAGATAACCCAAACCAAAGGTATGCGGATTGTGTGGCACTTCGGCCGATATTGCGATGCCCTTTCGGCCACTTTTTCCCAGTCCCATTCCAGGGATATGCTGAAGCTTGTTCATGAGATACACCGACTTCGCGCTGACATACAACCCCTCCTTATCAGCCAAGATGTTATGAATGACCCGGGCCTCGGCCAGGGTAAATCCTGATAAGAAGATGTCCTCCGTGTCGTGCTCGATTTCCAAAACTGTTGTGGACACCTCTGGCGGTGGATGGATCGATGAATTCCCAAAAACTATAGCCACTCCCTTCCCGTGGGGATATTTCAACATCTGATGTAGGGTGGAAGAGACCGCCTTTACCTGGTGCAGCCACGGCCGCCCTAGGAGTAAATTGAAGGTTGCAGGAACGCCCAAGACATGGAAGTCAATCTCGTGTTGTCTTGGACCAACCTTAGTCTAGATCTACACGGTCCCCATCACCTCTCTGCTTGTATTGTCATAAGCCCTTATCACCTGGGCAGTTGGCACGAGTCCGCGGGCTTCAACCCAATTGCATATGCCGTCCTTGATGGGCACACATTAATAGCGGATCCTGTGTCGACAAGAACCACCGGTATCCATTTGTTTCTACACTCCACAGAGATGTAGAGTGGCTTGTTATGATTTGCACCCTCAGGTGGCAATTCTTTGTCAGAAAAGGTCAATGTCAGGGAACCTCCTCCCGAAAAGACCAATCCCACCAACTGTTCAAGCGTGGTGTCTATCAAAAGTTTGGCTTTATCTATCGCCGATAGGACGGCTTGTCTATGAACACGTGAAGCCATAAGCAGTCCCCAGATGGAGATGTCTGCTTGTATCATTTTCAACTGTTTCAGCACGGCCTTATCTTCAAGTAGCTTCTCTTTTTGCTTCTCCGCCTCCTTGTCTTTCCCGGACGCCTCTGGTTGGTCTAAGTGTAGAGGCTTAAAATATCGCCCGCTCCTAGTCATATGGTCTACCTCACCAATATACCAGGTATTGTCTGGCTGGCTTTGTCCCCAATCTTCGTCTGTGTGGGCAAGACATAGATCATCATCTTCCCACCACATTCCATCGACAGTCGACAGACACCTGTCCGGCTCCGTTACAACCATTCTCGTGCCCACAGCACCTTCTGCTCCTATACTCGCAGCATGTTCTGTTCCCGTGCACACAGCACGTTTTGTCCCCTCAGGGGCTTTGGCTTTTCTGATCCTCTCAGAATCCTCGAATCTTTCCCGTTCTAACTGCTTTAGTGAAGTCTGCTGTTTAACATTTCCTGTATCCAAAATTCCCAAATCTTGTGCAAAATTCTTGGCATCGGCGCTCTCCGGCGATGCAAACTGATTTCCGGCCGTTCCGGCCACAATTGATGTCCTTGCCCCTGACGGGCCCTTTTCCAGTTGAGATTCTTCAACAATATCTGGTTGGTCATCAAGCCACCATGTGACCTCTGCTGACTCCTCAAAATCAAACCAGTTGACTGTCATGTGCCCCGGATCTTGTTCGTTGAAAAACTGAAGGTCGGCAATGCCCTCTTCCAGATTTGCTAAGTCATCTAGCCTCTGATCAAATCGATCCCCCTGCAATACACAAATTTCTGCCCCCACCGGCAATTCCACATTTGCCCTGATCTGACTCGCTGGCGCAATATAGCCACTCGGATTATACACCTCCTCAGCAAAGCTCCTCAATTTCTCAGTCCCTGAATCCACTGCACCATTTTCCTCCGAAATCATCCCTATTCTGTCTTCGACGATCACCACCATTGGTTCGGGTTGGGTTCGAGAGATGTCCAACATGCACAAGTCAGTGCTGTCAGGAAGGAACACCTCCGGCTTGGGTAGGTGAGATGGGGTAATATATATGCTGGGGTCGTATGACATGACCCCGGTCTGGATAAAGTTGATTCGTTTGGGAGGTGGAGCCTGGTTGTGTGGTGGGAGAGGGTTGGTTGTGACGTTGGGTTTTTCTGGAGGCACAATCACCCTGTTGTCAACAAGATCCTGAATCTCGTGACGCAATCTAAAACAATGGTCGGTATCGTGACCATGTTGTTGGTGAAAAGCGCAATACTTCACCGGGTTATGAGAGGGAGGTAACGGATTTGGCAATGGCTACGGCTCCAGGGGCTTCAAGTGCCCTTTCCTGATTAAAACCCCCAAAGCCTTGGACAGGGGCATATATAATGGGGTGAAGGTTCTTTGGCCTCGAGGTTGGTATTTGGTTGTTTGTGGGTTGCTACCGGACGCACCGGTGAATGGTGTAGCCGCAAGGGTTCTTGGGGGAGGGGTGGTGGTGACCATGCTTACTTCTGAGGCTCTGGCAATTGCGGCATTGCTTGTGCCTGTATTGGTGTTGCGGTTGAAGGTTCTCCTGGGTTGCTCTCTGTCTTGGTCAATCAGACCCTGTTTCATAGTATCCTCAATTTGTACCCCTATCTTGTGCAAATCTGAAAAGTGGGAAAAGAGAGAACAATCATTTTCTACATGAGCTTAGGCTGGAGATTGCGCACAATCATCCGTATTTGATCTTTGTCAATTGGCCTAAGGGTCATCATTGAGGCCTTGGCCCTCCACCGGGTCACAAAATCAGAGAAGCTCTCCTTCGGCTCTTGCCTGGTCGTCTCAAGATCACGGGTTGTAATCTCGATTTGTGTATTATAGGAGTATTGAGCGACAAAAGCCTCGGCCATCTCATCCCAATTCCTCTTAACCTCGTCTTCCAGCTTTGCATACCAGATGGCCGCTACACCCGACAGGGTCCGGCCGAACAAAGACAACTTCTGTAGTCTGGTGAGGCCCATTGGCCTTAATATGTCTAAAAACAGCTGTAAGTGCACCATGGGATTGCCGGACCCGTCAAAGCGGTCAATATGTGGCATCTTAAATCTGTCCGGCAGTGTCACGGCTGCGTCGGTATACCCATCCTCGATGTCCGGAATGGACTTTACACCCTGATATTTCTTGAACAGCTTCTCAAGCTTGCTCACTTTTAATGCCGTGGGGTCCACCTCGAACTCAAAGGGGTAATCCGGTAGATTGATAGGCGTGGGTGCCTTGGATAATTGAGGTAGAATTGGGGGCGGAGGTGGCCCCGTTGGGATATCTGTATCCTCCTGGACATTCTGGACATTCGCCGTCTCCCCAGGTACTGGAACTCTCGGTAGGGGAGGAGCTTGGTGTGAGGCAGATGTTCCGGCTTGCTGCTGCAGCCTGGTGATTAACTCTGCCTGTTGGGCCATGACCATGGCCTGCTATTTGGCAAATTCTGCTTGACGAATAGCGTCTTCTTGCATGGCCTTCATACTCTCCTGGAGTTGGCACACCATTTCTTCCATTCCTGCCATACTGCTCTGATCTGACTGAACTACCAGTATAGCTGTCTCTACAATAGACTCAGAAATCTCAGCCTGACTACTCAAGGACCACTGTTCTGGCAACCGCGGTACCGATACACTACGCTTTACTGATCTCTGTCTAACAACCGGGGGTAAAGAACAGAACACTGGTTGTCCGTCCACCAGATCCTCAGATCGATGGAGTCTGCGACCTCTTGTCCAGAGTGCTTGGGGAATATCTGCTTGGTCGGAAGCTATTGTGCTAAACTACCTAGCAAAAAGATAAATAAAGTAGTAATAAGGAAATAAACAACCAGAAACGGACAGCATAACGGCTTAAATAAACACAACACACAGTTGGGTATAACAACACGCAATTGATAAGCTGAATACACTATTCTCAAACACTGATCATTGTTCCCAAATTACTGCCCCCAAATCTGAATTTGATACCCGCAGATAACTGATTCCCAAAATACGGATACTGGTGCCCTTAGGCCTGATACCCAAACTTGTAAACTGATACATGTTTTCCTGTAGAGACGCACTCTAAAAGCACATAGCAAACAAGTGAGAGCCAAAACACCCCTATGTTGGGGGAGGGTTTCCCTGTCCTATTTTGTTAGGAGCTAGGGTTTCACTACGCACGCAGCGGTTTCACACAACCTACAATCGGGTAAGCAACCTGTCCTAGCTTGGAATGGTCACTATGGATTCCAAATATGCACTAGGTCTAATGGTCAAAAAGGGTGCCCCGGTAAAATCGGGGTTTGTGTTTCCATCGTGGTAGAGCCCGTAACCGGTCAGCCTTATGGCACGCAGCCTCCGACAAACCGTCAGGAATAGCAAATGGCAAACACGGTGTCCTAGGCGCACCAATGCAAATGGAATGCAAAGAGACACATAAGTGTAATCAAAACAAGATATCATGAGTTCGAGTCAAGTTCTCTAAATCCCTAGCAGAGTTTCCAAAAACTGTAGACGTCCTCGAACGTCCCGGGGGAAATCCCGTTTTGTTCATTAGGTTCACTACAGTTCGGACTCGATGTCACGGTTCTGAATCTAATCTCGCAAAGTGCAATGCAAGATCGATAAATCACCAAAGAGGCCAAATCCGGCAAATCGTTTTGAAAAACTGATTTTTAGAAAGAAGAGCCAAACATGGGCTGCTTTGCCAGATACAGAGTCGCCACCTAAATATTTTATTTTGGGGAAACTTAGGAAACCCTAACTCATGCCGAAGGCCACGTGTACATTATCACCAAAGTTGCCTCGGCTCGGGAACTTGGGTATGACTGGGGAAGGTCATGCAATGAGCACCCCCGCTCGCCCGATCAAAGATCGGCCACTACTAAACATGATATTGAGTTTTTGAAAACACATGTGCTCTTATTCCATTTTATTAGCCTAGGATTACTATGTGATGCGCACAGCATACAAGTATAGCCTGGATTGCCTAAGTTGGAACAAAGCAACACATATCCGTTTATTTTGAAAATTGATTGAAGTTTGCTACTCGCAAGTAGGCTAAAACACGGGTTTCGACGAATTATTCCAATTCAAGCAACCCAACCTTCACCCACAGGCATTCAGGCAGTTATATCATATAAGCACATAGCCTCATGGTAAGCATGCTATCATGGCAGTCACTCACATGCATGCAAGGATGCTAAAGCATAAATACTCACCGAGTACTTCGAGCCAAAACAAAAGCTATGTTAGAAATCAATGCATGATCCTAGCTATGTTAAGAATGCCTAATGCAACACATACAAAATGCAACTAGAAGTAGGCTCGGCTATTCTAAAATGGCATATGAAATGCAACAACTGATACACGTATTCAACTCGGAATTGAAATACAATGCAGTTAGTGTAGACGTCCCCGAACGCCCCGGGAGGATGAGTCCCGTTCTGTTCATCTTTAGGCTTACTACAGTTCGGACTCAAATTGTCACGGTTCTCAATCTGAACCAAAGAGTCCAAATCTGGCAAATTGTTTTGAGAAAACAGATTTTTGAAAAAAGTGCCAAACATGGACTGCTTTGCCAGATACAGAGTCGCCACCTAAATATTTTATTTTGGGAAATTTAGGAAACCCTGACTCGTGCCTAAGGCCACGTGTCCGTCATCACCAAAGTTGCCTCGGCTCGGGAACTTGGGTACGATTGGGGAAGGTCACTTCGTGAGCACCCCCGCTCGCCCGATCAAAGATCGGCCTCTACTAACCATGATATCTAGTTTTGAAAACATTATGCGTTGTTATTCCGGTTATTAGCCTAGATTTACTATGTGATGCGCACAACATACAAGTATAGACTGGATCGCCTGAATTGGAACAAAACATTTCCTGTTTATTTTTGAAAGTGGTTTGCTACTCGCAAGTAGGCTTAAAATGCGGATTTTGCCACCCTCGGGTGGGATTAGAAAACATGGTTTTGCCACTATCTAGTGGGCTTAAAACTCACAGTGAATGAATTGTTCCAATCCAAATAACCCAACCTTCACCCACAGGCATTCAGGCAGTTTATATCACATAAGCACATAGCCTCATGGTAAGCATGCTATCATGACAGTCACTCACACGCATGCAAGGATGCTAAAGCATAAAACTTACCGAGTACTCCAAGCCAAAACAGAAGCTATGTTAGAAATCCATGCATGATCCTAACTATACAGAAATGCCTAATGCAACACATGCAAAATGCAACTAAGATAGGCTCGGCTATTCTAAACATGGCATATGAAATGCTACAGCTAACATGTATCCAACTCGAAATTGAAATACAATGCAGTGAGTATGATGCGCTGAGCCCGGTGCATGCAAAATAGATGAATGAATGCAAACATGCTATCATACTGTATGCTAATTGAAACATGCCCTAATCTAACCATCATAAGCTGGTAAATAAAAGGGAGAAAGACGTGGGGTTGGAAGACATACATCACACGAACGCACACTTATTATGACATTGCCCTTGCTCGGAGGGTCCGAATAAATAATACGGTCCCAAATAAATAATACAGTCTGAATAAATACAAAATCCTAATTGATTAACAAATTTAACTAGGAAAGCAGTAAACTAGCACGCAAATCTATGGACCACCTCAGCTCTGTTCCGAATGATGAATGATGCGTGCTCGGGTTGCCTTGCGCGAAAATCCATTGCGATGCCCCAATTAGCCTCTGTTTACAATTAAGCCCGGAATATTGCACGAAGCTCCAAAAGACTGCCGGTTTCTGATTTGCTGCAACAGAGAGCAGGAAAGGGGCATGGCAAAGTATTTTCACATATGTATGCATGCCTTGATCCTCGTGCCACCAATCACGCATTGCGATGCATGATGGCTGAGGAGTCGAATTGCATGACTCAATATGAAATGAATGCACATATAAACACAACAAGACCGAGACTCCATCATGGATAATCCGGAGTGTCGGTGATCGGGAATTGAGACACGTTCCGTCACTCGAAGTACGAAACGTCCCTCGTTTCCCGTGCTCGGGCTAATTCCTATCCCAAACACAATGCAATATGCATGACATGCATGAATGCAATCCTAACATGCAACCTAGCATACGCAATGCTATGAAATGGCATACACAATGCTCGATGTAACATGGCATACACAATGCTCTAACATACAACCTAGCATACACGATGTTATAGACTAAGATGGCATACACAATGCAATATGGGCTTACACCAATATGAGTGGACCTCAGCCACACTCACACCAGTAGCCATAAGATGAAAATGAGACTATCGAAATGCGTGCACACATGCACGCAAATCGAGGACCGAACTTAAGGCACAGCATGCAACTCTAACAAGACATGGCAAGGATGAAGCATGGCATTCAAACATGTAAATTCATGCACTGAAACATGATGCTAAATGATCCCAAATCATGGATATATGTCATACAAGGCATGGAATGGTCCCGAAACTCAAAACCAGGCACATGTATTGACTTATAGCTATACAAAGCATGCATTATTTGACTATGAAGCACAAAGACAGAGCCAAGGCAGTCCCAAAACATGAACATTTCTAGTTCAAAGCATGACCAAAAGATACTAGCATGATGGACTAAAATAGCATGCAACTTTGACTAGCAAACATGGTTTACATGGCATGTATATGAAGCATGAGAGAACTCATCAAGCCAGCCAAAATTAGTGAATAAAACATGTCAAATATGCCCAAATAACTTCTGAAATGCAGCCAACATATGCAAAAATAATGGGTTCCTTTAGAGGGCCATACAAGGGGTTATTAAGCACCTATAAGATAGACACTTAGCAAGACCAAACCAACTCTGGAAATGGGTTATGACAGTCCTAAAACCCACCAAATAGGCCCTGGAATCAGTCTCGGAAACATGCAAAGAAAGGCCTCTTTGAGAGGCCTTGAATGGGATTGCTCTACACATGCATCATAGACATAAAATATGGCCAAGAGGGCCTCGGATAGAGCCAAGGCAGACCTCAAAACCCTCAGAATAAAGCCTGAAAAGTGACTTCAATGCATGCAAAATAGGGTCCCTTTGGAAGGCCAAACATGCTAGTAAAGAGAATGAGGGGTGAGAGGGTCACCCCTCTATGATTTCAAAGCTCAAAACCTCATCAAAGCCACTAAAAATCCACTGGATTTCAGTGTCTAAGAGGCCAAAACAAGGCCAAGGAAAATGCTCAAATGTATGGCTCAAAGCATGTAGAAATGAAGCATGCAAGGAAGGAGATGACTCCAAACAGAAAAGTGACCTACAGAAAACTTAAAGAGGAGGTTGAAACAAGATTTTTTTCAGTTTATATCAAGCCTCGAAAATATTCACAAGTAGGGCTAAAACATGACCCAAAAATAACCCTAAAAGAGAGATAAAGGACAAGGGGCAGCAGATGGTCTCAAACAGAAAAGAGCCCTTCAACAAAGTTGAAGAGGGGTCCAAAATAAGAAACTTCACAGTTTGGCTCGAAGCCCATAAATGCTCACAAGTAAGGCTAATATATCATGCAAGATAAGTCCTAAAAGAGAGATAAAGCGCAAAGGGAGAGTAGAAGACCTTAAACAGAAAAATGTTCTTGATCAAACATGAAGATAAGCTCAAAATAAGACTATTTTCAGTTCAGGTCGAAGCCCAAAAATGCTTGCAAAATGGGTTAAGATATGGAGCAAAATAAGGCAAGAAAAGGGAAAATAGGGACTCACCCTTGTAGCACAGCAAAGCAACAGCCTTTGGTCCAAGATTCCGAGCTTCCAACCTCTGCAAATGGCCTCCAAGTTGCTGGAATGGAGTGTGGAGGTGGTAGGCTATGAGGTGTAGGGTAAAATGGCCAAGAACCAAGGTGTTTGGAGGCTTGGAGTAGATAGATATATGGTTGTATGTATCAATGCCCCAACTGGTTTTTCTAACCCTTAGAAATGAAGTAGGGTTCTGGTTATATAGAGGGAGAGAAGCCAAAGAAAAGGGGGGAAAAACCAATTCAAATATCCCCCCAAAAGGACAGACCCTTGGGCAGAGGGTCTGGTGCAAAACAGCTGGCACAGCTGGAATGCACCAGAAGGGACAAACATGGCCGGCTAGGTTCAAAAGGGCCAAGTGGCCGGCCGGCCACCTCCCCTGGTCGGCCAACTAGGGGTCAAAGGGGTCAGAAGAATTGCTGGCCTGCCACCCCAAAAAGGTGGCCTCCCAGATGAGTGCAACACAGCTGTATGGTCAAAACCCAGAAAATGTGAACCAGGAGAGAGAAAAACCAACTTTTTAGAGGGGTTCAAAAGGGTCAAGAACAATTGTTGTCCGGCCTACCCATATTGGTGGCCTCCCAGGTGTGTACAACACAATGGTGTGGTGGAAAGTCATAAAAAGTGGCCCGGGAATGGGAAAAACCAGCTTCCTAGTGAAGAAAACGGGCGATGAAGAGCGATGAAGAAATAAAACTGATTTTTTCAGAAAAATTGCTGGCGTCCCACCTTCCTACAACATTTCTAACAATAAAAATAAGGTCCCTGCCAAAAATGGACCAAGACGGATGCAAAACGAAGGTTCGGGGCCAAAACGCGCAGTTCGGGGCCCCGAAAACAGGCTGTTAGGCACCGGAAGTGGTGTTCGACCACGGAGTTGGTCTCTCGGGCCACAGTGTCTCTCAAAAGGGAGGAAACAAGGTGTGTGCCAAAAATCGGGCCAAACGGAGGTAGTTAAGCGGTCTCGAACCAGGGCACACGGTCGACGGCTCCGAAAACCGGGAACCGGGCTCCAAACGAGAAAAATGGCCTACGACCATGAAACGTAGCCTACGGCCACTGAGAGATGATCTACGAGACCTCTTCCTCCCTTTGGGAAGAGAAAACAAAGAAAACAGGGCCTGGTTCGCAAACCGAGGCAAAGCACAAAAGAGTCCGGAAGTCCGGAGGCAAGGTTCGCAGCCGAGACTCTAAAACCTCAGAACGAGCACAAAATGCAATATCACCAAGCCCTCAATCAGTGACGTCTGAGTCTTAAGGTCGGTCAAAAATGGGGTGTCTACAGTTGCCCCTCTTTGACAGAACTCGAAAGTCAAGAAGTGACGGGAGTGAATGTCAAAGCCCATAGACGACCCATTTTTGACAAGGCCGAAGACTTAGACAAACAGGCGAGATAAACAAGGATGTGCCCGCAGGCAGGGGGCAAAATGCAAAGCGATATTGTAGACACCCCATTTTTGACCGTCCTCAAGACTTGGACGTCACCGTTGGAACGCTCGGTGATTATCCATGTTTGTGTTCGTTTTGAGTTCCCGGAGGTCCCGGCTGTGCGTCGTGCCTCAGGACCTCTCAACCGGCTTGTTCTGTGCTTGGTTTTACACCAAGACTTGTGTGTTTTTGCATTTGAGGGTAGGGGGAGGCCTGTTAGCCATCCCTGAAGCCCACCGGCTGCCCTTACACCACACCGGCACTCCCTTTTGGCCGTCGGCATTGTTTTCTCAAACACTTTGGCCGGTCGGCACTGTATGTTGCCGACCGGCACCTTTTGGTGCCGGTGACTGTTTTGGCCTGCCGGCATGCACCTTTGAACCCCTAGGACATGGTGCATGCCAGCTGTGCCAGCTGGAATGCACCATCACACTCCCCCGTGCACAGGTGTGACCATTTTGCACCCTTTGCACCCTTGAACCCCCTAAGCTTCTAGAAGCTTGACCCTTTGGCCAAAGTTTCTTGGAGAAGCTTGGCCAGCTGTCTTGGCTTCTCCAAGAAGCCAAGACCCTTTGCACCTCTTGCCCCTTTTCCTTTGCTTAGCTATTAAGTCTTGTGGCTTAGTCTTGGCCTATATAAGCACCATTCCTCTCCCTTTGTTAGAGGTTAGCCATTTCCAACACAAAAACCAGAGCTTATATCTATATATCTCTGATATATATCTATCTATATCTATATCTTCCCTTCCCTCATCCATGTGTGTGTTTCTTGGCCTAAATAGTGTGTTTTACCTTACTTTTGCACCATTACACACACTATTACACCTAGCTCCGAGATTGAGGGACTTGCAGGGTTGTTTGTTGTGATTTTGGACTGGTTTTGATCACTAGAGGAGGGCTGGACCACCTGTTCTTCAAGTGTTCTTCAAGGGTGAGCTAGTTACTTTAGTTTCCCCATTTTTGCAACTAGTTTTTACCCATCTTGCTTTGTGTTTTAGTCTTTGTGTATAACTGAAAAAAGCTTGTTTTTCCTTGCTTAAGAACATTCATTAAGGTCACTTTGTGGTTTGAGTGAAAACTCACCCTCTTAGGCCTTGTTTGGCCTTTTTGGTGCTTCCATTATTAGGCCTTGTTTGCTTGTGTGTTTGTTTCTTTTCACCACTAAAAATCAGTGGATTTTCAGTGGTAAGGAGGTTGGTTTGAAGTCTTGTATAGGGGAGGGACACCCCTCTCCCCTTTGTCCCTCTCTTGCCTTTGTTTTGGCTTAATATAGTAGCATGCATGTCTAGCCTTATATGGCCTTATTTCAGACCTTTTTAGGTGACTTTTGATCATAATATATCCTATTGTTGGTCGGATTGGTGCTCTATTGTGTGCATGTTGCACTTGTTTTGAATGCCTCTCTTATGCTTAGAAGTATGCCATGCATTTAGGCCATGATCTTTGCATGATTTGACTTAACTTCATGAAGTTACTAGCCTTGTTTTGCCTTGCATAAGGTCTATTAGCCACTGTTTTGGTCATATTTGGCATGCTTGATGTGGTTGCTTTGCATTCCGGCTTGTAGGCCTTGAGTATTTTGGCTTCTAGCATGCTTAGCCTACCTTAGCCTTATGATTTGGCATCATTTAGGGTCATATTTCAGTCCATAAATCATGTTTGTATGTTTGCATATGTGGCTTATTTCATGCTTTTAGGGTGTGCCCTTTTATGCCTAGGAATAGGCCTTATGCAAGCTTGTATGTTTAGAGCATTTCGGGGCTGCCATATCAAGGGGATTTGGGTGTGTTTTTGCATGATAGAACTCTGTTTTTATGTGCCTAATATATGCCATGAATGGTCATGATAATGGTAGTAAGATGCTCTCTTTGGTGCCATAGGTTTAAGCCCATTTGTTTGCATGCTCGCATGAGTGTTGGTCTACTGTTTTGGGCATGTTTTGCCACTGTTTTGGGGAGGTTTGAGGTCTGCCCTATTGTGTTTAAGTCACCATTGCATGCTTGCCTCATGTTTGTTGCTTAATTGATTCATTAAGTGTTGTAACATGATGGTCCCATTGCTTGGGTTGTCCATATTTGCATTACATTTGCATCTTGCATGTCTAAGCATCATACACTTGTCATGTTAGGTTACATTGCATTGGGTATGCCTTGCATCCTGATTCCCATGTTGCATCATTTGAGCTATGTTGCATACATGCATTTCATGGCTTGGTTTGGGGTTGTCAAACCAAGCATAAGGGTTGAGGGAAGTTCACACTACAAGTGGTGCAACTTGTTTCAACTCTTGGTCCCCAAGGCCCTTGACCAAAACATGATAAGGTCTTGGTTTCATTTGTGTGTTTGCATGCATTTTTACATTAAAATGCAATCTTGGTTCCTTAGGCTATCATGCATCGAGATGCATAATTGATGGCCCAAGAACCAAGGGTCATGCTTCCTTGAGTCCCATACATGATAGGGAGCATTGACCATTTTACATTTGCTCTAAAATCCATATCATGCACTGTCTGCCTGCTGTTGCTGTCAAACCGTCCTCTGCAGGAATTTTGTGCCGACCGGCAGTATATAGTGCCGACCGGCACTTTATGGGTAGCCGATAACCTCTCAAGCAGCCGGTGGTCATTTTACATGGCCGGTGGCCACTCCATCCAGCCGGTGGTGTACAGCAGCATGCAAGGAAGGTGTTCTAGGACTTTAGCAATTTTTGGAGAGACAGGGCAGTAAGAACAGAGGCAGCAGTGTCATGATGCGGGTTTCCGGGCGAGTCGGATTCGAGCATGCATCATTCGCATATCCCGAGGCAGGGCTGAGGCCCCCTTCTTTTTACATTTGATTTAATTTGATAATTAGAAATTTCTGTAATAATTTATTCATTCTGTATTCGGACTGTATTATTTTTGGACTGTATATTCTTTTGGTCCCTCCGAGAGAGGGCATAATTGTAATAAGTGTGGGTGAGTGTGTGTATGTCTTCCAACCCCCATTTCTTTCTTCCCTTTTATTTACTTGCTTATGATGATAGATTAGGGCATATTTAAAATTAGCATACCTTATGCAATGCATGCATGCATCCATGCATTTGTTGACATGCATCGGGCTCGGTACATCATACAAATTGCATTGTACTTCAATTCCAAATTGAATACGTGTTATTTGTAGCATTCCATATGCCATGTTTAGGATAGCCGAGCCTGTCTAGATTACACCTTTGCATGTGTTGCATTAGCCACTCAACGAACTAGGATCATGCATGATTACTAACTAGTTTTCTGTTTTGGCTTGGAGTACTAGGTAAGTTTTTTGCTTAAGCATACACATGCGTGTGAATGTTGCCATAATAGCATGACTACCATGAGGCTAAGTGCTTATGTGATATAACTGCTTGAATGCCTGTGGATGGAGGTTGAATTACCTAAATTGGGACAATGCATTAAAAACTGTGAGTTTTTAAGCCCACTAGTTAGTGGCAAAATCATCTTTTCTAAAGCCCACTTAAGGGGCAAAACCTGTATTTTAGCCTACTTGCGAGTAGCATACCGTTTTCAAAACAAACATATAGTGTTTTGTTCCAACTTAGGCGATTTGGTCTATACTTGTTTGCTGTGCGCATAACGTAGTAAATCTAGGCTAATAACCGGTATAAGAGCATGTAATGTTTTCAAAATCGGATATCACGGTTAGTAGAGGCCGGTCTTCGGATCGGGCGAAAGGGGGTGCTCATAGCTGACCTTCCCCGATCGTACCCAAGCTCCCGAGCCAAGACTACTTTGGTTATGACGGACACGTGGCCTTCGGCACCGAGTCAGGGTTTCCTAAATTTCCCATTTAAAAAATATTTAGGTGGCGACTCTGTATCTGGCAAAGCAGTCCATGTTTGGCACTTCTTTTCAAAAATTGTTTTTTCTCAAAACGATTTGCCAGAGTTGGACTCTTTGGTTCAGATTTAGAACCGTAACACAAAAGGGAGTCCGAACTGTAGAGTGAGCCCCGCGGGCTACAGTTTCTGGCGACTCTGCTGGGGATTTTAGAGAGCTTGACTCGAACTCGTGATATCCTGTTTTGACTACACTTATGTGTTCTTTGCATTGCATGTGCATTGGCGCGCCTAGGACACCGTGTTGGCCATCTGCTATTCCTGAGCGGTTTGCCGGAGGCTTGTCTTGTCAAGGCATGACCATAAGGCTGACCGGTTGCGGGCTCTGCCAGTATGGGAACACAAACCCCGGTTTTACCGGGGCACCCTTTTTGACCATTCGACCTAGTGCATATTCGGATCCATAGTGACCATTCCAAACTAGGACAGGTTGCTTACCCGATTAGGTTGTTTGAAACCGCTGCGTGTGCGTAGTGAAACCCTAGCTCCTGACAAAATAGGACAGGGAAACCCTACCCCAACATAGGGGTGTATTGGCTCTCATTTACTTGCTATGTGCTTTTAGAGTGTATCTCTACAGGGAATGCATATCAGTTTGCAAGATTGGGTATCCGGCCTGAGGGCACCAGTAACAGTATTTTGGGAAATCAGTTATCTGTGGGTACAAGATTCAGACTTGGGGGCAATGATTCAGAAACAGTGATCAGTATTTGAGGAACAGTGTATCCAGTTCACCAGTAATGTGTGATAATAACCGAACCGTGTGTTGTATGTTTATCTTATGCTGTTGTGCTGTCCAATTGTCTGTTTATTTATACGCTCTATTTATCTTTTTACTAGGTAGTTAAGCACGATTGCTTCTGACCCAGTAGATACTCCCCAAGCACTCTGGACTAGAGGTCGTCGACTCCATCGATCTGAGGATCTGATAGACGGACAACCAGTGTACTGTTCACTACCCCCGGTTACTAGGCGGAGGTCAGTCAGACAGAGGACATCAGCATAGTAGTCAGTTCAGAGGGCCTTATCTACCCCACTGTGTTCAGTAGGGATCAGGGTTCTGTGTCACCAACAGAGAGAGAATATACCGGTAATTCAACCAGAGCAGAATAGCATGGCTAGTTTAGAAGAGATGGTGCGCCACCTCCAAGAAAGCATGAAAATGATGCAGCAAGATGCTGTCCGACAGGCAGAATTTGCCAGGCAACAGGCCATGGTGTGAAGGGAACAGGCAGAGACAATTGCCAGGCTAGAGCACCAAACCGGAGCTCTGCTTCGCAACAAGTTCCTCCTCCACCAGGAGCCCCGAATCTCGGAGAGACGACCAATGCTCAGAATGATACAGAACTTCTACAGGACCACCCCCACCTCCGATCCTACCTCAAATCCAACCTCAGCTGTCAAAAACACCCACCAACCTACCGGACTCCCCTTTGAGTTCGAAGCTGATCCCACCGCACTAAAGTTGAGCAAGCTTGAAAAGCTGTTCAAGAGATCCCAAGGGGTCAAAATCCCCGACATTGAAGATGGATACACCGACGCAACTGTGACGCTGCCTACAGATTCAAAATGCCTCATATTGATCGATTTGACGGGTCCGGGGACCCCATGGTGCACTTACGACTGTTTTCAGATGTCCTAAGGCCAATGGGCCTCAGTAGGCTTCAGAAGTTGTCTTTATTTGGCCGGACCCTGTCGGGTGTGGCGGCCATATGGTATGCCAAGCTAGAAGATGATGTCAAGAGGAATTGGGACGAAATGGCTGAGGCCTTCATCGCACAGTATTCGTATAATACACAGATTGAGATTACGACCCGTGATCTCGAGACGACTAGGCAAGAGCCTAAGGAGAGTTTTTCAGAGTTTGTAACCAGATGGAGGCCAAGGCTTCATGATGACCTTGAGGCCACGGACAAAGACCAGATTCGGATGATTGTACGCAATCTTCAGCCGAAGTTGATGCAAAAGATGATAGTACTCCCCTTTCCTACTTTTTCTGACCTACATGAGATGGGGGTGCAGATTGAAGATGCTTTGAAGCAAGGCTTGATTGATAATGACCGGGAGCAACCCCGACGAACTTTCAATCGTGGTAGCAATGCAGGCCCGAGTGGCACTACTACCACGAGAGCCACCGAAGTAAGCATGGTCACCGCCACCCCCCCTCCAAGAAATACGGCAGCTGCACCATTCTCCGGCGCGTCCGGAAGCAACCCGCAAACAACCAAATACCCACCCAGAAACACCAGAACCTTCGCCCCATTATATATGCCCCTATCCAAAGCTCTGGGGGTTTTGATCAAAAAAGGGCACCTGAAGCCCCTGGAGCCGCGGCCCCTACCAGAAAAACTCCCTCCTACCCATAACCCGCCAAGTATTGTGCATTTCACCAACAGCACGGTCACGACACCGACATGCTTCCGGTTGCGTCATGAATCAAGATCTCATCGACAATGGGGTGATTTTGCCTCCCGAAAAACCCAATGTTACCAAATCCCCTCCCCACATAACCAAGCTCCCCACCCAAAAGACTCAATTTCATCCATACTGGGGCCGTGTCCTACGACCCTAGTATCTATATCACACCTACCCACCTGCCTAAACCAGAGGTATTCCTCCCCGATTGCACCGACTTGTGCATGATGGACATCTCCATGACCCAACCTAAGCCAGCGGCGGTGACCGCCAAGAACAGGAGAAGGGAGATTCCAAAGGAGAAACAGGTTGTTGAGTCAGAGTCTGCGGAATCTGGGAGTTACGTTGGGAAGACATATAGTCCGAGTGACTACATTTCATCAAAAGGCCAAGATGGGCCCGGAGTAGAATTGCCAACAGGGGAAGAGTTGTGTGTGATCCAAGGAGATAGTCTGGGACAGGGAACAGATGATGTAACAGCTGTAGGGGAGGACCTGGCCGATCTCCAATTTTACAGTGACCAATACCCAGAGGACGCGGCAGTTGCGTGGTTCGATTATGAGGATTCAGCGGAAGTTACCGGGTGGTTGGACGATCAGCCCGATGTGGTAGGAGAATTTCAGGCAGAGCAGAGTTCAGCAGGAATGAGGATATCAGCGACGGCCGGAAGGGTCGAAGAGCAGAACACATCGCCGGGGGGCGCCGGTGTCAAGAATTTCGCCCGAGATTGGAACATTTTGAGTACGGAGATGATTGAACAGTCAGTCATGTCAGAACAAGCAAGTTTTGAAGATTCCGAGAGAATCAGGAAAGCAAAGGCCCATGTGGGAGTTGAAACTGCTGTGTGCACAGGAACCGAGAATGCCGCGGGCATGTGGACGGAAGGTGCTGCGAGCGCAAAAACAGTCATACCAGGGCCGGACAGATGTCTGTCAGCTGCTGATGGAATGTGGTGGGAAGATGAAGACTTGTGTCTTGCCCATACGGACGAAGATTGGGGGAATAACCAACCTGATAACACTTGGTACCTTGGAGAGGTCGACCACATGACGCGGAGTGGGCGGTATTTCAAACCCCCACACTTAGATCAGCCAGAGGCCTCGGGGAAGGATAGAGAGGCCGAGAAGCAAAAGGAGAAGCAGCTTGAGGAAGAAGCCGTACTCAAACAGCTGAAAAGGATACAAGCGGACATCTCTATTTGGGGACTGCTCATGGCGTCACGGGTGCATAGAGAGGCTGTTTTATCAGCCATGGACAAAGCGAAGCTTTCAATAGAAACCACGCCAGAGCAGCTGGTGGGATTGGTCTTTCCGGGAGGAGGTTCCCCGACATTGACCTTTTCAGACAAAGAACTTCCGCCCGAGGGCACAAATCACAATAAACCCCTCTACATCTCCGTGGAGTGTAGAAATAAGTGGATACCGGTGGTACTTGTTGATACCGGGTCCGCCATTAATGTCTGCCCAGCAAGGACAGCATATGCGATTGGCTTGAAAACCGTGGATTTTGTACCAACAGCCAGGTCATCCGGGCATATGACAATACAAGTAGAGAAGTGATGGGAACAGTTAAAGTTCAGACAAAGGTTGGACCGGGGCAGCACGAGATAGATTTCCATGTCTTAGAGGTCCCTGCAACCTTCAATTTGCTTTTAGGGCGGCCGTGGCTGCATCAGGTGAAGGCAGTGTCATCTACTTTGCATCAAATGGTGAAATACCCCTACGGGAAGGGAGTAGCCATTGTCTTTGGAAATTCATCAATCCACCCACCACCGGAGGTATCCACGCCTGTTCTAGAAATCGAGCATGGCATGGAGGATGTGTTCATATCAAGTTTTACCTTGGCCGAGGCTCAGGTTGTACAGAGTATCATGGCTACTAACGAAGGGATATATGTCAGTGCTCAAGTGTATCTCATGAACAAGCTCCAATACATCCCCGGGATGGGATTAGGAAAGAGCGGCCGTAAGGGCATTGCAGCATTGGCCGAAGTGCCGCACAACCCCCATACCTTTGGCTGGGTTATCTGCCCACCAAGGAAGATTGGGTAAGAAAAGGAAAAGAGATGGCTGGAAGAGCCAAAGCAAAACAGATGGGAAACCCTTTGAATTGATGCATCGGCCCATTCGGGTACCCTGAACGGACGCTTCGTCCGGGAGGGGGAGGATTTTCCATTCTGTGGCTTTCCGGAGCCGTGGTTGAACGCAGAAAAGAAGCGCGTGCCGGGGTTTGAAATCTTCTTTGACCTGCAGTTGCTTGGGGATGAAGTTGCTGAAGAACAGACAGACCCAATAGTCAAGTTTGAGCATAGCAAAGAATCGGAGTCTGCGGACACAGAGTTTGAAATGGGGGTAGCGCTGGCATGTCTACTTTCAGATCCTTTGATCGACCAGTTGTGCTTGGGGGATAACTCCTCGGTGTCCATGATCGGAGATGAAACGGCCGCGGGCCCACCAGCAGCTATTTTGGATGCATCCATCGCACCCTCCCTCACCTGGCAGTACGAGGAGGGATTTTTATCTAGCAGCACCGGGTCAGGTAGTGAGCCGGAATCTGATTCCACCGAGTCTTGTGAGTCGGAATCAGGTTCCAGCTCGTCTGAGTCTGAGTCTGGTATTCCTGGGGGTGATAACCCGGATGCCACAGTCCTGTCCAGGTCGTCTTTTTCTTTCTCTTTTGAGTCTGTTGTAACAGAAGAATTGGACGGCTTGGAAGTATCTAATGAGAATGAGGTGACTGTGGTTTCCGAGTACTTTTCTGTGCCTTTGGTTTACTGCTTAAATCAGGACTTTCAAAATTTTGATGAAAACGATGAGGACGAAATTCCTCCGGTTTTGCAACGATTAATTGAACAAGAGCAGGAGAGGTTTGTTAAACCCTTAATGGATGAAATCACTACCGTGAACATTGGTACTGAGAAGGACCCGCGGCTGGTCCAGATCGGGTCCACGTTGTCTTCGGAGGAACGCGAGCGCTTAGTCGCTTTATTAAAAGATTTCAAAGATGTTTTCGCGTGGTCCTACGAAGACATGCCTGGAATCGATCCTGAGATTGTACAGCACCGGATCCCTCTTGACCCCGAGGCCCGACCTGTCAAACAGAAGCTCAGAAGGATCCGCCCTGATTGGGCCATTAAGATCAAAGAAGAGGTCACCAAGCAGATTGACGCAGGCTTCCTGCTGGTATCCGAATACCCGACTTGGTTGGCCAACATTGTTCCAGTGCCGAAGAAGGATGGCAGAATCCGGGTATGTGTGGACTTCAGGGATTTGAACAGAGCCAGTCCGAAGGATGACTTTCCCTTGCCGCATATCGACGAGTTGGTAGATTTCACAGCGGGGCATGCTTTGCTTCGTTCATGGATGGCTTTTCAGGCTATAATCAAATAGTAATGGCACCCGAAGACCGGGAGAAGACTGCTTTTACCACCCCGTGGGGTACATATTGCTACAGAGTGATGCCATTTGGGTTGAAGAACGCTGGGGCTACATATCAACGGGCTGCAACCACAATATTACATGACATGATCCATAAAGAGGTCGAGGTGTATGTAACATGCCCGGGAGGGTACTCGCGCGCATTAAACAGTTCGGACTCCCGAGATCTCTTTGATCTAGTCTCACGAGTGCAATGTGAAACGTGGATGAGAGTCCAGATTTGGCAACTTTTATTGAAAATCCATTTTTATTGCAATTTTACCAAAAATGGACTGCATCATCAGATCTCAGAGTCGCCACCTAATATTTATTTTGGGAAAATTAGGAAACCCATGACTCGTGCCAAGGCCACTGTTCGTCGTAACCAAGGATGCTTGGCTCGGAACCTTAGGTATGAAGGGGGAAGGTCATTATTTGAGCACCCCGTTCACCCGATCAAAAGATCGGCCTCTACTAAACCATAATATGACTTTTATTTTCTTTATATGTTCATGTTCTGATTATTTATAAATCCTAAAATTTACTATGTGAAACATACAAGTATAGACTATGTCACCCATTTTGGAATAACTTGATTTCATATAGTTTTTGAAAGAGTTTTGAAAATGTATAACCAATAAATTGAGTTTACAAACACGAAAATCATATCATTCCAAATTAAGCGACACAACCTCCATCCACTGGCATTCATACAGTTATATCACATAAGCAAATAGCCAATGGTAGGATACTTAAACATAGTAAGAAAAACACACACAAACGGGATGCTAACATAAAACTTACATGTTTGACGACTCGCGAACAAGCTACAAAACAAAGTTAGTAAAACATGCATGATCTTATATACAAAATCCTAATGCAATTCACTCATGAGATGCAACTAAAGATTCGGCTTCTAAGATATGACATGTGAATCATCTCAAGAACATGAGGTAGCGCACATAATCACATAGGAATTGATTAAATCCACAAATGCAAACTTCGCCGAATCAAGATGCATGAAACATGGATGCAAAGCATAAATATGATGTTTATGTACAAATAAGGAAACAAGTAAAAGAATGGGATAGAAAGAAGTGGGGCGGGGATTATTACAACGCTTTGAATAAATTATTACAAACCAGATAAGAGAGAGAGAAGGTAATATTACAACAAAATAAAAACCTCACAATACACTCAAAATTAAAAAAATAAAATAAAATAAAATAAAAACTTCATGTTCTTTGGAATCGCCACCGGAAATTGGTCAACATTGGGAGATTACGCCATCTTGTCTGAAAGAAGCTAACCGACCGGCCAAATAGGCCGGCCGGCCAACTAGGCCAAGCAAAACCTGTCTTGTTGCGAAACCAAGAAAAGGCACAAACAAAAAATATGTAGGTGGCTCAACTAACCACTACCGGTTAGATTAAAAACACGAAAACAAATATAAAATAAAATAAAAAGTGTAAACTTACAACATAAACCTAAAACAATAAAACAAATATAAGATAGAACATACAAGATTACAACAAAACTAATGTGAGACTAATACAAGAAAAAGAATAAATATGAGGTAGAACATGCAAGATTACAACAAAACTAATTTGAGACTAATACAAGAAATAAAAATAAATATGAGGTAGGACATGCAAGATTACAACAAAACTAATATGAAATTAAAACATGCGAATAAAAATAAATAAATAAATAATTATAAGCTAAACAAACCACTAGGATTATAACAACACACTATGAAATATAAGTAAGAAAATAAATATGAGATAAAAAAACTACTTGGATTATAACAAAACACTATGAAATAAGAAGTAAGAAAATAAATATGAGATATAAAATATAAGAAAATGAAAGACCAAAAATTCACCTTCCAAAGAAAGATTGAACTTCTTGATTTCCAAACTTCCTCTTGACCACCCTCAAGTGAAGTGTGTTCTCAAATC
>JAPPVO010000013.1:76107656-76179609 GCA_030407325.1 Camellia japonica | reverse complement strand
CGAGTCTACGATAGAGATGACCAATTCCGACTCCCCTGAACCTCAACCACGAGCTCCTCCTCCTTCTCCTGTTTTCAACTTTCCAGCGATGTCAGTTGAACAAATCATGGCGGCATAGTCTGACATCGAAGCAAACTCGTATACGCTGAGGTCATGTGTGGAGACCGTGACTGCGGTCTCCAACTTGTCCCGTCGGCTGCAGAACAGAACATGTGAGGTGCATCGATTGAATGCACAACTTTCTTTACTTCAACATATGTACAAAGATTCTCGAGGGGAAGTTAGCGCGCTGAAAAAGCAGAACAAAGAGCTGAAACGACTGACGACCTCCGTGACACGATTCGGAGTTCCTTCGCACAACCAATTTGATGGCCGGCGAGGAATAATCTCCTTTGGAAGCTCTGCCAAGGCCGAGGCAGAGTCTTCAAAAGCTCCAAAGGAGTAAAGACGAAGCGAGGCAGCTGATGGTAAAGTCAGGCAACGAAGTTGTGTGCAAATGAAGCTGGTTGCAATCTTCGCCGCCGGGCTGCTGCCGGAGAAGAAAGAAGAAAAAGATCCCTCTCTCTCTCTCTCTTTTTGTTTTTTTTGTTTTGTTTTGTTTTTTTTTTTTTTTTTTGTTTTTTTTTTGTGTCTCTGTGATCGAGGATGTCCTCCCCTAACTGCAATAAAATCAGTTTCTTTTTTTGCTTATCACTGGCATGACTGGCATATCACTTTGAGCTTGAAAATAATTTGTTTGATTGATTTGAATTTGAGATGATTGAATTTTTGAAGTCTGAATTAGACATTGACTCTTTACTGATCTGAATCAACAAATGACCCAACGAACTGAAAAACGAAGCAAATTAATCCAAACACACTTATAACACTGATTGGTATAAATACACCGACTGGTATAAATATACTGACTAGTATGAAAGGAACACACTTATATACACTGACTGGTATGAATACCCTGATTGGTATGAATACACTGACTGGTATGAATACACACTTATATACACTGACTGGTATGAATACCTTGACTGGTATGAATACACACTTATATATACTGAATAGTTGACTCGAGTGGTGGAGAAGACAGAATCTCTAACTCGACTATGCCCTTAGTTCATTGCCTTGACCCTTTTTTTGTCTCTTGATTTTTTTTGTAAACATGTTTTGATCAACATGAAAGTTAGATTAGCATACTTATTCCATTTTCTGTTTCAAATCATGTAAGCTAAACTGTGAGCACTGAAAATTTTCCCTTTTCAAATCCAAAGAATGGTCCAAGTTTTGCAAAAATGGAACAATTTTCGAGAAAAATTAGTCACCTTCATTCAAATTAATCAAAATCTATTTTTGCAAATGGTCACTACTCAACTAATATGGAATCAACTATTGGGGTGCATAGTCCCAAGCCAGATAATCAAAGGTGATATCTGAACCAAGCCAATCGAACTGAGCCAAACCAAACCGAATGAAGCCGAGCAGAACTGGACCAAACCGAACCGCCGAACCGAACCGAACCAAGTTGAATCGAAACCAACTGAACTAAGCAGAACGAAGATACACCAATGAAACACGGATAGGACAACCAAGTGGACTAAAGATACACCAATCAAACATGGACAAAATGAATGAGTTGAAAATTATTGGGGCCGAACTTCAAGATGAAGCTACCTACGTATCCCAAAGATAGGAATCAGGCCATCGTAGTTCCGGCTAAGGTTCACTCGGGTATTGACACTCTCCTTTTGTGCTCTAACTTTTGCCAAAGCCGCCCTCTCGGGTTTTCAACCTTGCGAGCTTTTCATCATTTTTTTTTATTTTTGTTTTTCATTTTGTTTTTTTTTGTTCATTTCATTTTTTTTTATTTCTTTTGAGTTTCTTTTTTTTTTTTTTTTTTTTTTTTTTTTTTTTCTGCTCTAACTTTTGCCTGGGGTCCTTCCGAATTTTCAACCCAGCGAGCCTCTCAAGGGTTACTTTCATTGTAACTTGTCCATGTTGATTGGGGAATCTCTAAGCCAACTATAAGAACAACTGCTACACTTGACCGGTAGATATGATGATGTAGGGACTAGGTTGAATTGGGTCTGAATTTGCCCCTAGTGTTGCCCCTAGTGTAGTGGATAGGAACTCGACTGTCCTTCGATACTAAAATTCATTCTCTCAAATTCTGGGTTCGGCCTTTCTGAGCGGTCTTCTTTGGGAAACGATTCAGTTTTAACTCTTTGATTATATCCAACCTTTTGCCCATAGTTCAAGGGCTGCTTCAAATCTAAATCACATCCGACCTTCTTGCCCCTAGTTCAAGGGTTGCTTCCAATCTGAATCACTGGTCCTACATAGTTTTGGCTAAGGTTCACTCGGGTATTAACACTCTCCTTTTGCGCTCTAACTTTTGCCAAAGCTGCCCTTTCAGGTTTTCAACCTTGCGAGCTTTTCATTTTTCTTTTTATTTTTCCTTCTTTTTTTTTTATGCTCTAACTTTTGCCTGGGTCGCCCTTCCGGGTTTTCGGCCCAGCGAGCCTCTCAAGGGTGATACTTTATTGCCCCTAGTTCAAGGGCTACCTCCATTTCAGCTATGCAAGCCTCACACTTTTGCCCCTAGTTCAAGGGCCGTTTCAAATCGAAATCACATTCTCCCTTATTGCCCCTAGTTGAAGGGCTGCCTCCATTTTGAATCACATCATTGCCCCTAGTTCAAGGGCTGTTTCCATTTGAATCATATTCGACCTTTATTACCCCTAGTTTAAGGGCTGTCTTCATTTGAATCACATCATGGCCCCTAGTTCAAGGGCTATTTCCAATTTGGCTATGCAAGCCTTACACTTTGATTGATCATGGGAGACTTCAAATCACGGTTTGAAAGCTAAGGAGCTAGGGAGGTCGGACCACAAGTCAAGAAGGATCCTATGCTGTATAACTAATTCCAGGCATGTCTTCGTAGGACCACACAAAAAATAGTTTTTGAAATCTTTTCACAAAGTGACTAATCACTCGTACTTTCACAAAGATAAGATAAACCAATTTGGACCAAGCCAGGATCCTTCTCAGTACTCACATTACAAAAATGATTTTATTCATCAAAGGCTTAGCACACCTCTCTTCCTCTCAGTTGATCAAAATTTGCAAATCCCGAGGAAATTCTTCCTCTTGTTTTTATCAGAGTTCTTGGAAAAAGTTTTGAAAAACTTTGGTCAATGCAATGATTTAAAGGCACAGAGAAGTAGGCAGACTCTATGGCATTTTTTTTTTGTTTATTGAAAAAAAGACTATGACTTAGCAATGACAACAGACTCAAAAGAAAATGACAAAGACGACCTAGACAGGACAGAAATGTCTAGGTTAGCACTATCGAAATCAACAGACTCTGACTCATTAGGCTGATTCGAGCTTGACTCTAACTCTACAAACTTGGTGGAGTCAAACTTAGACTCAATACTCAATTCAGAACTCAGAATAAAACCATTCTCAAATTGCCAGCCAAAGTGTGGGCCATAGACAACATTCAAAATAAAGCCCGTGCAATCAACAGGCGGTCACTCCCCAATCACAGAGATGGTCGACTTTGTGGGATTTCGGCCCCCTTTTTTTTTTTTTTTTTTTGATTTTTGATTTTTTTTGATTTTATGTTTTTGTTATTTTTTTTTTTTTGTTTTTGAAGTAATGGTGCTAAACTGAACAACCTGAACCACTCATTGGAATTTGAGAACCCCTGTATAGATCCAATACATTGCACATAACACATAGCAGGAAAGAGAACAAACACCCCTATGGAGGGTAGGGTTATCCTGTCCTAGCTTGAAATGATCTAGGGTTTCACTATTCAGACAAGTGATATCACACATCCTAGAAATGGGAAAGCATCCTGTCCTAATTTGAAAGGTACTATAGCTCACTATATGTACAAGGTTAGCTCTGTTCTAAGGGTTGAAGTCAAGGTGACGTTACCAAAGAGTCCTTTGAGTCATAACCAATAAAGATCCCAGGAAATCAGAAGAGTCAAATAGCCTCTCTTCGGAGTCTGAGAACCTTAGATAGCAAAGCTAGATAGCAGGGCTACATAGCAAAGCTACCCTTTGACAAATCTCAAAAGGTTATAACACAAGGCCTCTAAAGTATCGTAGAGATAGGTGTAGTGTCACAAAAAGTATGCATGTGTTCCCACCAGTATCTGGGCAACACAGGAACTTTAAGTGCACCAATGCATGCAATGCAATAAACATATAATTGAAAATAAAAGTCATATCATGGAGTTCGAGTCAAGGTTTCATAAAATCCCCAGCAGAGTCGCCAGAAACTGTAACATGCCCGGGAGGGTACCCGCGCGCATTAAACAGTTCGGACTCCCGAGATCTCTTTGATCTAGTCTCACGAGTGCAATGTGAAACGTAGATGAGAGTCCAGATTTGGCAACTTTTATTGAAAATCCATTTTTATTGCAATTTTACCAAAAATGGACTGCGTCATCAGATCTCAGAGTCGCCACCTAATATTTATTTTGGGAAAATTAGGAAACCCATGACTCGTGCCAAGGCCACTGTTCGTCGTAACCAAGGATGCTTGGCTCGGAACCTTAGGTATGAAGGGGGAAGGTCATTATTTGAGCACCCCCGTTCACCCGATCAAAAGATCGGCCTCTACTAAACCATAATATGACTTTTATTTTCTTTATATGTTCATGTTCTGATTATTTAATAAATCCTAAAATTTACTATGTGAAACATACAAGTATAGACTATGTCACCCATTTTGGAATAACTTGATTTCATATAGTTTTGAAAGAGTTTTGAAAATGTATAACCCAAATAAATTGAGTTTACAAACACGAAAATCAATATCATTCCAAATTAAGCGACACAACCTCCATCCACTGGCATTCATACAGTTATATCACATAAGCAAATAGCCACATGGTAGGATGCTTAAACATAGTAAGAAAAACACACACAAACGGGATGCTAAAGCATAAAAACTTACATGTTTGACGACCCGCGAACAAGCTACAAAACAAAGTTAGTAAAACATGCATGATCTTATATACAAAATCCTAATGCAATTCACTCATGAGATGCAACTAAAGATTCGGCTTCTAAGATATGACTTGTGAATCATCTCAAGAACATGAGGTAGCGCACATAATCACATAGGAATTGATTAAATCCACAAATGCAAACTTCGCCGAATCAAGATGCATGAAACATGGATGCAAAGCATAAATATGATGTTTATGTACAAATAAGGAAAGCAAGTAAAAGAATGGGATAGAAAGAAGTGGGGCGGGGAATTATTACAACGCTTTGAATAAATTATTACAAACCAGATAAGAGAGAGAGAAGGTAATATTACAACAAAATAAAAACCTCACAATACACTCAAAATTAAAAAAATAAAATAAAATAAAATAAAAACTTCATGTTCTTTGGAACCGCCACCGGAAATTGGTCAACATTGGGAGATTACGCCATCTTGTCTGAAAGAAGCTAACCGACCGGCCAACTAGGCCAAGCAAAACCTGTCTTGTTGCGAAACCAAGAAAAGGCACAAACAAAAAATATGTAGGTGGCTCAACTAACCACTACCGGTTAGATTAAAAACACGAAAACAAATATAAAATAAAATAAAAAGTGTAAACTTACAACATAAACCTAAAACAAAATAAAACAAATATAAGATAGAACATACAAGATTACAACAAAACTAATGTGAGACTAATACAAGAAAAAGAATAAATATGAGGTAGAACATGCAAGATTACAACAAAACTAATTTGAGACTAGTACAAGAAATAAAAATAAATATGAGGTAGGACATGCAAGATTACAACAAAACTAATATGAAATTAAAACATGCGAATAAAAATAAATAAATAAATAATTATAAGCTAAACAAACCACTAGGATTATAACAACACACTATGAAATATAAAGTAAGAAAATAAATATGAGATAAAAAAACTACTTGGATTATAACAAAACACTATGAAATAAAGTAAGAAAATAAATATGAGATATAAAATATAAGAAAATGAAAGACCAAAAATTCACCTTCCAAAGAAAGATTGAACTTCTTGATTTCCAAACTTCCTCTTGATCACCCTCAAGTGAAGTGTGTTCTCAAATCCTCAATTCGAAATTATGGAGTTTATGGAGTTTATGGTATGAAAAGCGGCTAACTCTCTAGTTTTTCTCACTTTCAATCACTAAACACTCTTCCTTATGATCAAGGCAATTGATCTTTGGCTATATCAGAATTTTTAGAGTGGTTTTGGTGTATGGAAATGAGGAATTTCAGTAGCTATGGAAGGTATGGGGTGTATATGGAAGATAGAAATATTTTTGGCTCAAAAAACTCATTTTTTCTCTCTTTTTTTACTCTTTTCTCACTCTTTTCTCTTCAATTTCGTGGTCCTCCTCTCTCTTACAATATGATCATTCTATATAGGCAATGAGGGAGAGTAAAGGTCAAAAAGAGGGTGGGAGACAAGGTGGGAGACAAGAATGTGATAGGAGGGCAAATTTTCAAGGTGGTTGCATGGGATACTCCTTTATGAATGCAAACAAAACCTCTTTTTGACAATGGGAGATGATTAGGTATAATGGAGGATGAGTGGATGCACTTGAATGGCTCAGAAAATGGGTAAATGGGTTGTCCCAACCGAACCAAAACCAAAAAAAATGGGCTATTGTTGTTTTGGGCCGAGTCAACAAAATCTGCTTTTAAGTCCAACTTCAAATGGGCATATCTCCCCCAAATGGACTTGGTTTTAGGCGGTTCTTGGGTCCAAATTGAAGCCCCAGAAGTCTACTTTCCAATGGTGGTGGCCTCACATTTAAATTCCAAGTGTACAAAGAGATATGCCTAATTTAGTAAAGGCTGTCTCGGGCTGGGTCAACAAAATCTGCTCTTAAGCCCAACTTCAAATGGGCATATCTCCCTTATTTGGACTTGGTCTGAGGTGGTTCTTGGGTCTAAATTGAAGCCCCAGAAGTCTACTTTCCAATGGTGGTGGCCTCATATTTAAATTCCAAGTGTACAAGGAGATATGCCTAATTTAGTAAAGGCTGCTCATTTCCTTCTTAATGATTTGATACTCATCCTTTTCCTAAACCAGTTTTCTTTCATCCCCTCCTATTTCCTTCAACTCCAAACCTATAGGAAGATGTTTTTTTTAAATATTTTTCAAAAAGTTTCACCTCCCTTCCATTTATTTCCACTTTGTCCTTACTCGGTTTACTGAAAAGTGCAATATTTTAATCAAATGGGAGTCTCGGGACATTGTAGAAACATTTTAAAAAAAAACATATTTTGAAAAGAGGGTTTTAAGGTCTAAAATAGTTTGGCCAAAAATGGGTGAAGGTTGGGATTAAAACTCAAATTTCATCTTTCTTACTGAGAATTTTGTGAGAAACACATTCTAATTGTCATCATCGGGTAATCAAAAGAAAGCGCCCAAGTCTTAGGGCTGGTCAAAATGGGGTGTCTACAGTGTACGTGGACAACATGATTGTCAAGTCCAAAGAAAGAGAAGGCCACTACACCGCCTTGCAAAAGTTCTTCCAAAGGATCAGGGAATTTAGGCTGCGTCTGAATCCTCAAAAATGTACGTTTGGTGTTACGGCGGGAAAAATGCTGGGATTTCTGATTACACAAAGGGGCATCGAAGTCGACCCTTCCAAAATCAAGGCCATCTTAGAAATGCCACCACCAATGACTGAAAAGGAGGTGCGAGGCTTTCTGGGTAAAGTGCAATTCATAAGGCGGTTTATCTCAAAACTAACCTTAACTTGCGAACCACTTTTTGGTCTTCTGAAGAAAGGAAAGAAGTTGCAATGGGACGGCCGATGCCAAGCTGCATTTGAACAGATTAAAGAATATCTACAAAACCCGCCCGTGTTGTCACCACCAAAGCCGGGAAAACCGTTGATACTGTACCTATCAGTAACTGAAACTACAATGGGCTGCATGCTCGCACAAGAGTCGGAAGATAAAGTGGAAAGGGCCATTTACTATCTGAGCAAGAAGATGCTGGATTACGAGACCCGCTACACTCTGCTGGAGAAGGCTTGTTTGGCCTTGGTATGGGCTACCAGGAAGCTGCGGCACTACCTGTTAGCTCACTCTGTAATGTTGGTTTCACGACTTGATCCCATCAAATATCTTTTCGAGAAACCAGTGCTTACGGGTAGGCTAGCTCGTTGGTTGCTGTTGCTCTCCGAATTTGATCTCAAGTATGTGACGCGCAAGTCAGTAAAAGGAAGAGCGGTAGCAGAGTTCCTTGCCGACCACCCGGTTGAAGGGGATGAAGCGGTTGAGTACCTGTTCCCAGATGAAGCCATTCTGCACATCGAAGATGAAACTTGGACGATGTACTTTGACGGAGCGTCAAATCAATACGGGTATGGGGTAGGGGTGTTGCTGATAGCGCCTGACGGTTCCCGCATCCCTTTAGCATTCAAGCTTCGGTTCAAAGTCTCGAACAATGAGGCAGAGTATGAGGCATGTATTGCCAGTCTAGAAGCTGCCCTAGAACTAGGGGCAAGGCGATTGGACGTCATTGGGGATTCGAACCTAGTTGTGTCTCAAGCTAAAGGAGATTGGAAAGTAAAAGAGGAAAAGATGATAATTTACCACCAGACCTTGGATTTGTTAATTCCTTGGTTCGAGAAGCTAAATTTCACTCACCTAGTAAGAGAAAACAACAGGTTTGCAGATTCGCTAGCAACTCTATCTTCCATGATAGACATCCCATCTGGGGTCCGGATGCGTCCAGTCATTATGACCAGAAATTTGCACCTACCTACGAGTCAATCTCGCCATAGATGAAGTGCAGGATAACAACCCTTGGTATCACGATATATGGAACTTCTTGGAAAAGGAGGCATATCCACTAGGGGCAAATGCCAAGGACAAGAGGGCAATCAGAAGAATGGCTGTTCAGTTTATCATCTGCGGGGGTAAGTTGTACAAAAGAGGTCATCTGGGAATGCACAAGCTGTGTGTGGAAGCCGAAGAGTCGAAGCGCCTGATGGAGGCCATCCATGGAGGAGAATGTGGGGCACATATGGGTGATGCTGGCACGAAAGATCCTCAGACAGGGCTACTACTGGTCTACCATGGAGGAAGATTGTATCGGCTTTGTTCGGCGATGCCACAAATGCCAGATTCACGCAAACCGCATGAACATCCCGCCGTCAAAGCTGTACAACATGACGTCGCCATGGCCATTTTCAGTTTGGGGGATCGATGTGATTGGAGCTGTTACTCCGAAGGGGTCGAATGGGCATCAGTTTATCTTGGTAGCAATAGATTACTTTACGAAGTGGGTCGAGGCCCAATCTATGCCGTGTTGAAGGCTTCGCATGTCGCAAAGTTTATCAGAAACAACATTATCTGCCGTTATGGAGTCCCGAATGAGATCATTTCGGACAATGGTTCTCACTTCAAGAAGGAGGTGATTGATTTGTTGGAGAAGTACAATGTGGCTTTTCATAAGTCGTCCACGTATCGGCCACAGACCAACGGAGCAGTTGAGGCCGCCAACAAAAACATCAAACACATACTGCAGAAGATGGTGGAGACCTATCGGGACTGGCCAGATAAGTTGCCATTTGCTCTGTGGGGCTATGAACGTCAATTAGAACTTCTACTGGGGCGACTCCGTATTCCTTGGTTTATGGGATGGAGGCCGTTCTACCTATAGAGATTGAGGTTCCGTCTTTACGAGTATTGGCTGAGTGTCAGATAGCCGAGGCAGATTGGCAGCAGAGCAGATTCGAGGAACTCATGCTCTTCGATGAAAGGAGATTAAAAGCACTGTACCATGTCCAAGGATATCAACGCAGAATCGCCCGGGCTTTTAACAAGAAAGTTAAGTCTAGGAATTTGAAGGAAGGAGATTTGGTGCTCAAAGACAACCGAGCTCCCATCCACGACCCAAGGGGCAAGTTCAGACCTAATTGGACTGGTCCCTATATCATCAAGTCTATCTGGTCAGGTGGAGCTGTGGTTCTGATGGACCTAGATGGCCTAGAGTTCTCCCAACCGATCAACATGGACAAGTTGAAGAAATATTACCCCTGAGAGGCTCGCTAGGCCGAAAACCCGAAAGGGCGACCTAGGCAAAATTCAGAGCACAAAAAATTAGAAAGTATAAAAACTGAGCTCGCAAGGTTGAAAACCCGCAAAGGGCGCCCTTGGCAAAAGTTAGAGCGCAAAAGGAGAGTGAAAATACTCGAGTGAACCCAAGCCTGAACTACGTAAGGCTTGATTCCCATCATTGGGATACGTAGGCAGCTTCGTCTTGAAGTTCAGTCATAAACTCTTCCCCGATCAACTTTGTCCATTTGATCATCTTGGTCATCTTTGTCCATCAGCATTTATCGCAATCTCCGGTACAGTGCTTTTCAGACTAGGGGCAACTTTCCGTTGCCGTACAGTGCCGCGGTACCATTCAAACAAGGGGCAACTTTCCAGTTGCTAAGATCCAGGGTTGTGCATCTCAGTGACAGATCTCAAGCGTGTCTAGTTCTGATCCATATCGAAAATAGTTTTGAAAAGTTTTAATAAAGATGACTTTGTTCAAATAAGTCTTTTTACAACTAAGACCATTTCTGGACCAAAACAGAAAATTTTCAGTACCACAACCTTCAATTTCATTGATTTCAAATAGAGTTCTCTTGCTCTTGCATACAATTGAAGTTGCTTTTTATTACATTCATAAAGAAAACTTGAAAGTACTAATAAAGCAATAAATCCGGGGCATGGTCGACTCAAATGTCCCTGCGCCCCCTCCCAGAGCTGGTCGAAGCCTCTGATGCCAAAGTGGGCCCCTCCTGTGCCTCTTCATTAAGCCAATCCAAGCACTCATCAGACAAAGTGCAACTGAAAGCGGGAGCGGGCGTGTAAACAGGACCGCGGGGGACCTCGCTACAGCTCGGACTCGATTTGTTGTCACGGTTCTTAATCTTGAACCAAAGAGTCCAAATCCGGCAAATCGTTTTGAAAAATAGATTTTTGAAAGAAGTGCCAAACATGGACTGCTTTGCCAGATACAGAGTCGCCACCTAAATATTTTATTTTTGGGAAATTTAGGAAACCCTGACTCGGTGCCAAAGGCCACGTGTCCGTCATCACCAAAGTTGCCTCGGCTCGAGAACTTGGGTACGATTGGGGAAGGTCACTTTGTGAGCACCCCCGCTCGCCCGGTCAAAGACCGGCCTCTACTAACCATGATATCTTATTTTGAAAACATTGTGAGTTCTTATTCCGGTTATTTAGCCTAGGCTACTATGTGATGCTCGCAGTAAACAAGTATAGACTGAGTCGCCTGAATTGGAACAAAACATTTCATGTTTGTTTGTTTGAAAATGGTTTGATGGTGCTACCCGCAGGTAGGCTAAGACGCGGATTTTCCACCCTCAGGTGGGCTTAGAAAACATGATTTTGCCACTATCTAGTGGGCTTAAAACAAACAGTCAATGATTTGTTCCACTCCAAGTGACTCAACCTCCACCCACAGGCATTCAAGGCAGTTATATCACATAAGCACATAGCCTCATGGTAAGCATGCTATTCATGGCAACACTCATACGTATGCAAGGATGCTAAAGCATAAAACTCACCGAGTACTCCAAGCCAAAACAAAAGCTCATTAGCAATCATGCATGATCCTAACTATACGGAAATGCCTAATGCAACACATGCAAGATGCAACTATAGCAGGCTCGGCTATTCTAAACATGGCATATGGAATGCTACAACTAACATGTATTCAATTTGGAATTGAAATACAAATGCAGTTTGTATGATGCGCCGAGCCCGGTGCGTGTAAAACAGATGAATGATGCAAACATGCTGTCATACTGTATGCTAATTGAAATATGCCCTATATCTAACCATCATAAGCGGGTAAATAAAAGGGAAGAAAGACGTGGGGTTGGAAGACATACATCACACTCACGCACACTTATTACAATTATGCCCTCGCGCAGAGGGTCCGAATAAATAATACAGTCCGAATTTAAAGAATAATACAGTCCGAAATATACAGATTCCTAATTAATTAGCGAATTAAACTAAGAAAGCTGTAAACTGGCATGCAAGCCAGGGGCTGCCTTGACTCCGCTCCGGATAATGAAGTGATGCATGCTGGGCTGCCTCGCGCAGAAATCCATTGGGATGCCCAATTTAGCCTCTGTTTGCAATGTTTCTCGAAATGCGTGCCCGACTCCGAAAAGTTCCTGATTCTTCATTTTGCTATAACAGAGAGCAGGAAAGGGGCATAGTAATGTATTTCACAGATATATGCATGCCTCGATCCTCGTGCCACCAATCACGCATATCGATACATGATGGCCGAGGAATCGGATTGCACAACTCAATATAGGATGAATGTATATGAATGCTACAACAAAACCTAACTCCATCATGGGTAATCCGGAGTGTCGGTGACTTGGGAATTGAGACCCGTTCCGTCACTCGGAGTACGAAACGTGCCTCGTTTCCCGTTTCCGGGCTAACTCCTATCCCGAACACGATGCAATATGCATGATATGCATGAATGCAACTAAAATACAATCCTAGCATGCACAATGCTATGAAAATGAGATGCCTCGAAATGCGTGCACACGGGCACGCAAACCGAGGCAATGATCCTAAGGCATGAAATGGCATACGCAATGCCAATTGGACTTACACTAACACGAGTGGACCTCAGCCACACTCACATAAGAGGCCGATGGATGAAAATGAAGCGCCTCGAAATGTGTGCACACGGGCGCGCAAACCGAGGCGATGGCCGTAAGGCATGAAATGTCATGGAATATGGTATACAATGAGACTAAAATGAGATGTCTCGAAATGCGTGCCCACGGGCACGCGAACCGAGAAAATGGCATACGGAATGCAACAGGACTAAAATGAGATATGCGATGCAATATGGGCTTACACCAACATGAGAGAGCCTCAGCCACACTCACACGGGAGGCCGTGAGATGAAAAATGAGATGCCTCGAAATGCGTGCACACGGGCACGCGAACCGATGCGAAGGCCGTAAGGCATGAAATGACATGGAAATGATATGCAAACATGCAAGTGAAATTTCAGCACTCACAAATGATGAAAAACAGTCCCGAAAGGCGGGGAAATGACACCAAATGTACGGAATGGTCCCGAAATGCGATATTAAGCATCCGAAATGGCCTACGGCCATATTAAACATGCGTAATTGGAACATGACATGAAAAACAGTAGCAAGGAAGCCCCAAAATAGCATTTTTTACAGTACAAAACATGGCGAAATAGTGAGCATAGATAGGACAACAATGGCATGCAAAAATGGGGGCCAAGAGAGGGGTATTGAATCAAGTGATGTATGCAATGCTCAAACTGGAAAATAACCTTCTAAAACACTGATGAGGGACCAAAAATATGAACATTTACAGTAGATGACATCCCCCAAATCAGTATGAAAACATGCTAAAAATGTCATGCAAAAAAACTAGGATACACAAGGCTATAACATGAGGTACCCCAAACATTCATCAAACCAGCAAAGACCCTCAATGAAATATGTCAAGAAGACCAAAATATGACTCTTTCCAGTACTGATGATGGCCGGAAACAGAAGCTAGATAAGCTTAAAAGAGCATGCAAAAATGGGGGTCCAAGAGAGGTATAAAGACAAGTATAACATGGAGACCCCCAACAAGGTTGATCCCTTCTAAAATGTTGTAGAGGGACACAAAATAAGCTTACTCACAGTTCATGACATGCTCCAAAACAATTTACATATAGGCCAAACAAATCATGCAAATTTACGGTAAATTGGAGGAATTGTGAAGAAAGTGTATGATAGAGAGGCCAAACAGGGTTGAGCCCTTCTTAAATGTTGAAGAGGGGCTCAAAATAGGCCCACTTACAGTTTACATTATGCTCGAAAACAGATCACTCATAGGCCAAAGAAATCATGCAAGATTAAGGCATACCAAGGGGTATTGAAACAAGTGCAAGATAGTGATCTCAAATAGGGTTGAACCCTTCAACAAACATGTAAAATGGCTCAAAATAATTCCCCTTTCAGTTAGGGTCGGAGCTCAAAACAACAAGACAATAGGCTAGAAGAATGGTGCAAAAAAGAGCTACAAAAGGGGGAAATGGCAACTTACCCTTGTAGACAAGTCTTGGCTGCCTTCTTGGACCAAATTTGTTGCCTCTTAGCTGCTGGAAATCAGCTCCAAGTGTTGGAATGGAGTGTGGGGGTCTTGTGCTAGGGGTTGATGTAGAAATGGTGCAAGAAAATGACTTTGGAGCTTGGAAATGGAGAGAAAATAGAAGGTGGAAGGTATGGAACTCTCCCAAAATGTGTATAACAATGTCCAACCTCCATCCAAGAAGCCAAGCCTCTCCTTTATAGAGGAGAGGCATCAAAAATATCTCCAAGACCTCTCTAATCCTCCATACACGTGTATGGAGGATGGTCCAATTGGAAATCAGCTGGCACAGCTGGAATACACTGAGGGAGAGGAAAATGGCCGGCCAGCTCACAGGGGCAAAAAGGTCATTTCACAAAAGGGTGGCCGGCCAGCTAGATTTTCTGGCCGGCCAGCCAGTTAAAAAAAACTGCCGGGAAGAAGGCTGGCCGGTGGGTTCTAGGGAAGTCCAAATGTGTCCATTCAAGTGTCCAAATTGAAGCCCCGGAAGTTATCTTTCCAATGGCACAAACCTTGCATCAAAATTCCTCCTGTGAAAAAAGTTATGCCCGTTTCCGTGAAGCCGCGCAGATATCGGTTCAACCGGAGTGATGCCTTACTTCAATCAACCATATCTCCTCCGTCCGGAATTGAATTTAGGAGATTCTTGAGTGAAAAATGAAGCCCCGGGAGTAATCTTGCCAACGATGGTGGCCTCATACTTTAATTCCTCTTGTGCAAAGAGTTACGCCCGTTTCGGTGAAGCCGCGCAGACTTTTCTCCTTCCCGGATCCACTTTCAAAGAGGTTCAAAAATGAAAAGAAGAATTAATGGCCGGCCATGTGTTTTTAGGGTCCTCCCATGTGTGTACAACACAAATATGTGGTTTTGACTCGAAGAAAATGGCCCTAGGGTGTTCAACATTAGCCCGGAAGCGAGAAAAAACGGGCGCCGGGGGGCGCCGGAGGAGCATAACTGGTTGTTGAGACAATTGCTAGCCTCCCACCCTCTAGTGATCTTCCTGGGGATAAAACAGAGGTACCTGCCAAAAATGAACAAAAACCGATGCAAAACGAATGCTCGGGGGCCAAAACACGCAGTTCGGGGTCCCGAAAATAGGCTGTTAAGCACCGAAAGTGGCATTCAGCCACGAAGTGGGTATCTAAGACCCCAGTGTCCCTCGTTATGATAAAACAGAGGTACCTGCCAAAAATGAACGAAAACCGATTCAAAACGAATGCTCGGGGACCAAAACACGCAGTTCGGGGTCCCGAAAACCGGCCGTTAAGCACCGAAAGTGGTGTTTGGCCACGAAGTGGGTATCTAAGACCCCAGTGTCCCTCGTTATGATAAAACAGAGGTACCTGCCAAAAATGAACGAAAACCGACGCAAAACGAATGCTCGGGGGCCAAAACACGCAGTTTGGGGTCCCGAAAACCGGCCGTTAAGCACCGAAAGTGGCATTCGGCCACGAAGTGGGTATCTAAGACCCCAGTGTCCCTCGTTAGGGAGTAAATGAGATGGATGCCAAGAACCGGAGGAATCGGAGATGGTTGGGTGGTCCCGAACCGAGGCACACGGCCTGACGGCTCCGAAAACTGGGAACCGGGCTCCGAAATGGGCAAAATGGCCTACGGCCACGAAATGTAGCCCACGGCCACTGAGAGATGGTCTACGGGACCTCTCCCTCCCCTCAGGAAAGAAAACAGAGAAAACCGAGTCTGGTTCGCAAACCGAGGCAAGGCACAGAAGATGGTTCGGAAGTCCGGAGGCAGGGCGTACGGCCGCGACTCTGAGACTTCTGAACGACCACAATATGCAACATCACCGAGTGCTCAATCGGTGACGTCGAGTCTTAAGGTCGGTCAAAAATGGGGTGTCTACAGTTGCCCCTCTTTGACAGAACTCGGAAGTCACAAGTGACGGGAGTGAATGTCAAAGCCCAGAGACGACCCATTTTTGACAAGGCCGAAGACTTAGACAAACATACAAGATGAACAGAGATATGCCCGCAGGCGGGGGCAAAATGCAAAAAGATATGCAGGGAGATTTTGATAATTGGACTTATACGCTACGCGAAGCCGGCTTGACAATTGGACTTATACGCTACGCGAAGCCGGTTTGAAAATTGGACTTACACGCTACGCGAAGCCGGTTTGAAGATTGGACTTATACGCTAAGCGAAGCCGGTTTGAAGATTGGACTTATACGCTACGCGAAGCCGGTTTGAAGATTGGACTTATACGCTAAGCGAAGCCGGTTTGAAGATTGGACTTACACGCTACGCGAAGCCGGTTTGAAAATTGGACTTATACGCTATGCGAAGCCGGTCTGACGATTGGACTTACACGCTACGCGAAGCCGGTTTGAAGATTGGACTTATACGCTACGCGAAGCCGGTTTGAAAATTGGACTTATACGCTACGCGAAGCCGGTCTGACGATTGGACTTACACGCTACGCGAAGCCGGTTTGAAGATTGGACTTATACGCTACGCGAAGCCGGTTTGAAAATTGGACTTATACGCTACGCGAAGCCGGTTTGACGATTGGACTTACACGCTACGCGAAGCCGGTTTGAAAATTGGACTTATACGCTACGCGAAGCCTGTTTGAAGATTGGACTTATACGCTAAGCGAAGCCGGTTTGAAGATTGGACTTACACGCTACGCGAAGCCGGTTTGAAAATTGGGGATTCATGCAAAGAGAGCTGTAATGAAGCAATTATGCGAAATAAATGCAACATTTTAAGCGAAAGCTAGGCAAGAAGTAAACTCGAGACAAATTACATCTCGTGCAGGAGGAATGTAAGAAAAATTATGCAATGCTCATTGCGTCTCACGCGGAGAAGGCTAAAAGCGACTACCGAGAATACCCGTAGTCTCACACAAGACATCTCTCTGCGTATCACACATAAGAGAGGAAGAAGGTAAGTTTCTCAGCGTATCACACGCAAGAGAAGAAAGGTGAACCTCTTAGCATATCACATGCAAGAGAGGAAAGGGTCGTCTATCAGCGTATCACACGCGAGAGAGGAAAGGGTCGTCTCTCAGCGTATCACACGCAAGAGAGGAAAAGATAGAAACCGGGTAAACAATGGTGTAACCAACAGGCGTATCTCAACGTATTTCATACGGAGAGAGGGAAGGTTTTAACCGGGGAACAATGGTGTAACCAACAGGCGTATCTCAACGTATTTCATACGGAGAGAGGGAAGGTTTTAACCGGGTGAACAATGGTGTAACCAACAGGCGTATCTCAACGTATTTCATACGGAGAGAGGGAAGGTTTTAACCGGGGAACAATGGTGCGAGTGTGTGTGATTGATACACAAAGTAGGCAAAGCGAGTGTGTGATAGATACACTATTTGAGCAGAGTGTAATTGATATACAAAGGGTGAAGTGTGATGGATACACAAAAGACAAGCACAAAGTGTGATAGATGCACTAAGTGAATAAGTGTGATGGATGCACTAAGTGAACAAGTGTGATGGATACACTAAAGGTGAACACGAAGTGTGATAGATGCACTTAGTGAACAAAGTATGATTGATATACTAAAGGTGAACACAAAGTGTGATAGATGCACTTAGTGAACAAGTATGATGGATATACTAAAAGCGAACACAAAGTGTGATAGATGCACTATGTGAACAGAGTGTGATCGATACACTAAAGTGAACACAAAGTGTGATAGATGCACTTAGTGAACAAGTATGATGGATATACTGAAGGTGAACACGAAGTGTGATAGATGCACTAGTGAACAAGTATGATTGATATACTGAAGGTGAACACGAAGTGTGATAGATGCACTTAGTGAACAAGTATGATTGATATACTGAAGGTGAACACGAAGTGTGATAGATGCACTTAGTGAACAGAGTGTGATGGATACACTAAAGGTGATGATGTGAATATGTGCATGATAGATACACGAAATGAGGATGTGTGTGATAGCTACACAAAATGAATGAAGTGTGATTGATACACTAAGGTGAAGAGAGTGTGATTGATACACTAAAGTGAATATATGCGTGATAGATACACAAAATGAGGATAGTGTGATTGATACACTAAATAAATGAAGTGTGATTGATACACTAATAGATGATCTCAAACGGAACTTCTTTGAATGAACCGTACATACAATATCGTGCATGACTGAGAAAGAGACTTGATAGGTACAATGCATTATAATACATGATGCTTAAGGAAAGCAATAAATGGACAAAGCGGCGCTTTAGAAAGCACCTCATGAGGTGAGTGGCGGTGAACCGCTCTTCTCCGACGGGGATCTCCCCTTGTGCTCTTTGAACATTTTACCTTCAACTCATAGTACAAAGGCTCTGGAATGCTGACAAGGGTTCTACACGTAGAATACTTTGGATGCTGCCTTTCTTCCTGATCATATTCACAACTTTCCCTATTCTCCAACGGGGTGACAGACTAGGTTGGTTCAGTATCCAGAATTGAGGTGCATACACGCTATCTCAACCTATGGGGCTTCCATACGGATTTCAAGCCGAGGGCACGCCTCTGGGTATTTAAACCAGACTTTAGTCTCGGAAATCCCGAACCTTTGCGTTCTAGGCTACAGCCATTCGAACTCTAGTTTCCACCGTCGCAGTTGGTCTCCTAGGAACTCACTGCAAACGCAGTCAAGATGCATCTGGCAGGGGCTGGCATTCAGAGAGAGCATTTCTGATTGCCATTCTGGCTTGAGGCAGACTTGATCTTGAGCTTGAGGTAGAGGCACACTCATACTTCGGAGCACTGACAAGACCTGACAAGGTGTATACGGAATGCGATCTCGGAGCTTACTGAAGTTGAAACAAACTCAAATGCCCGACATTTTCCTTTTGCTTTTGCTTTGCAGTCCGGAACCATTATAGCTTCAGATAGGTCTTGGTTTTACTGTTCTCACATGACCTGGGTTGAACCCTGCGGTTTTATGAAAGAACAAATACTGTTTTGAACAAATGTGGAGAACGGCACGGCACTCGGAGCACAAAACGATTTTATTTTTGAAATTGAGAGATGAGTTTTCGACCAGGTATCGAGCCTACGACTGAAGACAGCAAAACGACCCAACAAGGAAATAAAAGGCACAGAACCTAGACATATCGAGTAACACTCGAAACGACTCAAAACAAAAATCGAGATAAAACAAAAAGACACGACACTCAGACATGCACAGGGGGCCTGTTTCACCGGGTAGTGTTTCCCACCCTTTCTTATTTGTGTCTCTCATATCGCTCGGGCACTCAATCTCGATTTTTCTCTCAAAACCCTTTTGCTCACTTTTTCTCACATCGCACATCTCTCTATTCTTCAATCTCTCATTTTTCATCCCTTCCCTGGGTGGTTGATGGATAAATAGCAAGTTGTGGGCTCGTGCCCCTAGCATTCTGCTAGATTCTTCTTCTTCTGCACGCAGCTAGTGAATTCCTCCCACAGAGGGGTTGCGCTACAACTGGGTGTGTAGCAAATCTGCAGCTAGCATCGGTTGATGATGCTTTGCTGGGGAGTTTGGACGTGATAAGATCTGTCCAGATGATGGAGTGGAATATCTTGCCTCATTCCAGTTCGTGCTTCGCACTTGGCTCGACAGTTTTTTGCTTGGAGGATGAGAGAGCTTTCAGCCCTTTTGCGGTAGCTTCAGTGGTGCCCTTTTCCGGCAGGTAGAGTGCCCTTCTTGGCAAGCGCGTTGATAAAGGAAAAGACAGAAAACCTGACTCAACTGTACCCCTAGTTCATTATTTTGACCATTTTTTTGTTTTTGCTTTCTACTAAAACAATTTTGACCAACATGAGAGTTAGATTACATGCTTGTTCAGTTTTTGATTTGAAATCATGCAAGTCAGGCTATAAGCACTGAAAATTTTCCTTTTTTGGATCCAAGAAATGGTCCAGTTTTAGAAAAATGGGATAATTTTCGAGAGAATTAGTCAACCTCAGTAAAAATCCTCAAAAACTATTTTGCAAACGGCCATTGCTGAATGAGCATGAAACCTACTCTTGAGATGCACAACCTTGGATCCAGGGAAAACTGCCCCGTGCTTGAAGAGAGCTGCATGGCAACGGAAAGTTGCCCCTTGTTTGAACGGCACCGCGGCGCATTGAATGGCAACGGAAAGTTGCCCCTTGTTTGAATGGCGCTGCAGCACACTGAATGGCAACGAAGAATTGCCCCTTGTTTGAATGGCGCCGCAGTGCACTGAATGGCAACGAAGAGTTGCCCCTTGTTTGAATGGTACTGCAGCGCATTGTAGTCAGTCCTCAGAGCGATGATTGCAACCGTACTCTCGGATACAGAGAAGGCAAGGATGGTCAAAAACCATTACATGGACACAATTGAATTTGAATTGTTTTACGGCTGGACTTCAGAATGAAGTTGCCTACGTATCCCAAAGATGGGAATCAAGCCTCACGTAGTTCGGGGTTAAGGTACACTCGGGTATTTAACCTCTCCTTTTTATGCTCTAACTCTTGCCAAGGCGCCTGTTGCAGGTTTTCAACCTTGCGAGCTTTGTTTTCTTTTTCTTTTCATTTCTTTCTTTCTTTCTTTTTTTCTTTTTTTCTTTTTCTTTTTTTTTGCATTTTTCTTTTTTTTTTTTTTTTTTTTCTTTCATTTTTCTCTTTCTTTTCTTCTTTTTTCTCTTTTTCTTTTTCTTTTTTTTTTTCTTTTCTATATTTTTTCTTGCTCTAACTTGCTAACTTCTGCCTGGGTCGCCCTTCCAGGTTTTCGGCCCAGTGAGCCTCTCAAAGGGTAAAAGTGTAGCTTGATCCATGCCAAATGGTTGTAAGGTTTTGAAGCCATCCGTATCCAAGAGAGTGGCTGTTGATTTGCAAGAGGACTCATCTTCGACTCTTCGAGCACATCGGACATTTTTTGCCCTAGTTCGAGGGGTGCTTCTGATCTAGCTTTACAAGCTTCTTCTGATGAGGTCTGACCTTCTTGATCTGACTTTGGTGCCTCTTGTTCGAGGGCTGCTTCAAATCTGGCCACATAGGCCTCACATTGTAGTTGACCGTTGAACATTCTGAATTCAAGTTCAAGGTTTGGAAGCAAAGGGGTTGAGTCTCGAGGCCGAGAGCGATCCTAAGCTGCACAATACCAAGAACGATTCCACACATGTCTTCGCAGGACCGCGCAAAATATTTTTTTGAAAGTTTTTAAGAAAGCGACAAATCGCTCGCGCTGAAGACAGTGTAGGACCAATCTGGATCAAAGCTAGGGTCCTTCTCAGTACTCACACTAACAAGCATGATTTCATTAATTAAGGGCTTAGCACGCCTCTCTTTCTCTCAGTTGATCAAATTTTTGCAAATCCCGAGGAATTCCTCCCTCTTTGTTTTTACCGCAGTGTTCAAAAAGTTTTGGAAAACTTAGGTCATAACAATGGCCTCAAGGCACAAGAGAGTAGGTGGAATGCACTGCCATCTCATTTAAATCCCGGCACAACTAGCATACGGCAGAAGCAAATGCGAGGGCGTGAAAATCACTGCTGTTTCATTCAAAATCTGTTGGCACAACTGGCTCCCTGGAAGAAACAGACTCAAAACAAAACAAAAAGACAAACGCAAAACAAAATGGTGACGCTCGAGGTAACACCCCCGGAATCACCCGACTCCTATACAACAGGACTGACTCGGTACAACAAGACAGACCCAAAACTAAAGAGACTGACTCAAAACAAAAAGACAGACTCAAAACAAAACAACAAAACTGACCCAATACCCAAGTCAGAAAGCACAAAAACTGGTATTCGTAAATGCTCAAAACAGCGCGTGCCATTCCCACGTCTGGAGTAAACTGAGTGCCGCCCGCAGGTGGTTCATCCCTCGATCACATAGTCACCTTATCCCCCACAAGTTCACTGATCAAGTGCCAATAGACTTTGTAGGACCTGGTGCAGCAATGACCCCATTGTCAAATAGATCTTGTACATCATGGCGCAGACGAAAGCAACTGTCGGTGTCATGACCGGTTTGCTGATGGTAGGCACAGTATTTAGTCTGGTCATGCTTTGCAGGGATAGGATCGGGTAGGGGGCGTTGTTCCAACGGTTTCAAATGTCCTTCCCGGAGTAAGACCTCTAGAGCCTTTGACGGAGGCATATGAGTGGAGTGAAGTGAAAACCTTCTTGACTCGGGGTGGATATTTGGCCGTCTGTGAGTTACTCCTGGACGCACCGGTGGATGGGGTAGCCTTTCTTGATGTGGTGGTAGTGACCATGCCTACTTCAGAAGATCTTGCAGCTGCATCACCACTGGTGGTCACATTCGAACTGCGGGGAAAACGCCCGCCTAGGCTGCTCTTTCTCCTGGTCAATAAGGCCCTGCTTCATGGCATCCTCGATCTGTACTCCCATCTCATGCAAATCTGAAAAGGTAGGGAAGGGGAGCACGATCATTTTCTGCATTAGTTTGGGCTGGAGGTTGCGCACAACCATCCGTATTTGATCCTTATCTGTTGGCCTAATGGTCATCATTGAGGCCTTGGCCCTCCAGCGGGCTACAAAGTCAGGGAAACCCTCTTTCGGCTCTTGCCTGGTCGTCTCGAGATCACGGGTTGTGATCTCAATTTGGGTATTGTATGAATATTGTGCGACGAAGGCCTCGGCCATCTCCTCCCAGCTTCGTTTCACTGAATCCTCCAATTTGGCGTACCAGATGGCCGCAACACCCGACAGGGTCCTGCCAAAAAGGGAGAGCTTCTGTAATCTTGTCAAGCCCATCGGGCGCAGAACATCTGAAAACAAACTCAGGTGGACCATGGGATCTCCTGACCCGTCAAAACGGTCGATGTGAGGCATCTTGAACCTGTCCGGCAGTGTCACAACTGCGTCGGTGTACCCGTCCTCAATGTCCGGGATGGATTTACCCCTGGGATCTCTTGAACAACTTCTCAAGCTTGCTCAATTCAACGCTGTAGGGTCGACCTCAGTCTCGAAGGGTGAGTCCAGTAGGTTGGTAGGTGTTTTGGACAGTTGGGGTAAAATCGGGGGCGGAGCTGCCCCTGTAGGAATGTCTGTACCCTCCTGGGTATTCTGAACATTCGTCGTTTCCCCGGGTGCGGGAGCTCCTGCTGGAGGAGGAACTTGTTGGGAAGCAGACGCGCCGCTTTGCTGTTGCAACCTAGTGATGAGCTCAGCCTGCTGAGCCATGATTGCAGCCTGTTGCTTGGAAAATTCCGCTTGGCGGACAGCGTCCTCCTGCATGAGCTTCATACTTTCTTGCATCTGACGCATCATTGCCTCCATCCCTGACGTGTTCTGCTGATCCATCTGACTGACTGGTATATCTATCCTGCAGTAGAAACTGAGACCTCAGCCTGACTGTTCACTAGTGGAGTGGATAAGGGCCACTGATCTGGTAATTACTGAACTGGTGATCTGTGCCTGACTGGCCCTCTTCACCCTGCCTCTGGTAAAGGAACACTGATTGCCTTTGAACTGAATCTCTGACCCGACAAAGTCTATCAACACAAGTTCGGTGTACCCGGGGAATATTGGAGCCCTCTGAAGCTATGGTTCCCAGACTACCTAGCAAAAGAGAAAACATGTAGCATCTCAGCCTGATTTCACCAGAACGATACAAACAAAGCTGAATGAGTGTGCTCTCTACTGAATTCTGCCCAGAATTCTGCCTCAAAATCTGATACCCTCGGGTAAACTGATTCTCAAAATACTGAACTGGTGCCCGCAGGCCTGATACCCAAACTTGCAAACTGATACATGCATTCCTGTAGAGACGCACTCTAAAGCACATAACAAGCAAGTGAGGGCCAAAACACCCCTATGCTGGGGTAGGGTTTCCCTGTCCTATTTTGTCAGGAGCTAGGGTTTCACTACGCACGCAGCGGTTTCAAACAACCTATAAACGGGTAAGCAACCTGTCCTAGTTTGGAATGGTCACTATGGATCCGAATATGCACTAGGTCGAATGGTCAAAAAAGGGTGCCCCGGTAAAACCGGGGTTTGTGTTCCCATGCTGTCAGAGCCCAGAGCCAATCAGCCTTATGGACATGACTTGACAAGACAAGCCTCCGGCAAATCGTTCGGGAATGGCATATGGCAAACACGGTGTCCTAGGCGCACAATGCAAATGCAATGCAAAGAAACACACAAGTGTAGTCAAAACTAGATATCATGAGTTCGAGTCAAGTTCTCTAAATCCCCAGTAGAGTTGCCAGAAACTGTAAACAGGACCGCGGGGGACCTCGCTACAGCTCGGACTCGATTGTTGTCACGGTTCTTAATCTTGAACCAAAGAGTCCAAATCCGGCAAATCGTTTTGAAAAACAGATTTTTGAAAGAAGTGCCAAACATGGACTGCTTTGCCAGATACAGAGTCGCCACCTAAATATTTTATTTTTGGGAAATTTAGGAAACCCTGACTCGGTGCCAAAGGCCACGTGTCCGTCATCACCAAAGTTGCCTCGGCTCGGGAACTTGGGTACGATTGGGGAAGGTCACTTCGTGAGCACCCCGCTCGCCCGGTCAAAGACCGGCCTCTACTAACCATGATATCTTATTTTGAAAATATTGTGAGTCTTATTCCGGTTATTTAGCCTAGGCTACTATGTGATGCTCGCAGCAAACAAGTATAGACTGAGTCGCCGCCTGAATTGGAACAAAACATTTCATGTTTGTTTGTTTGAAATGGTTTGATGGTGCTACTCGCAGGTAGGCTAAGAAGCGGATTTGCCACCCTCAGGTGGCTTAGAAAACATGATTTTGCCACTATCTAGTGGGCTTAAAACAAACAGTCAATGATTTGTTCCACTCCAAGTGACTCAACCTCCACCCACAGGCCATTCAAGGCAGTTATATCACATAAGCACATAGCCTCATGGTAAGCATGCTATTCATGGCAACACTCATACGTATGCAAGGATGCTAAAGCATAAAACTCACCGAGTACTCCAAGCCAAAACAAAAGCTCATTAGCAATCATGCATGATCCTAACTATACGGAAATGCCAATGCAACACATGCAAGATGCAACTATAGCAGGCTCGGCTATTTTAAACATGGCATATGGAATGCTACAACTAACATGTATTCAATTTGGAATTGAAATACAAATGCAGTTTGTATGATGCGCCGAGCCCGGTGCGTGTAAAACAGATGAATGATGCAAACATGCTGTCATACTGTATGCTAATTGAAATATGCCCTATATCTAACCATCATAAGCGGGTAAATAAAAGGGAAGAAAGATGTGGGGTTGGAAGACATACATCACACTCACGCACACTTATTACAATTATGCCCTCGCGCAGAGGGTCCGAATAAATAATACAGTCCGAATTAAAGAATAATACAGTCTGAAATATACAGATTCCTAATTAATTAGCGAATTAAACTAAGAAAGCTGTAAACTGGCATGCAAGCCAGGGGCTGCCTTGACTCCGCTCCGGATAATGAAGATGATGAATGATGCATGGGCTGCCTCGCGCAGAAATCCATTGGGATGCCCAATTTAGCCTCTGTTTGCAATGTTTCTCGAAATGCGTGCCCGACTCCGAAAAGTTTCTGATTCTTCATTTTGCTATAACAGAGAGCAGGAAAGGGGCATAGCAATGTATTTCACAGATATATGCATGCCTCGATCCTCGTGCCACCAATCACGCATATCGATACATGATGGCCGAGGAATCGGATTGCACAACTCAATATAGGATGAATGTATATGAATGCTACAACAAAACCTAACTCCATCATGGTAATCCGGAGTGTCGGTGACTTGGGAATTGAGACCCGTTCCGTCACTCGGAGTACGAAACGTGCCTCGTTTCCCGTGCCGGGCTAACTCCTATCCTGAACACGATGCAATATGCATGATATGCATGAATGCGACTAAAATACAATCCTAGCATGCACAATGCTATGAAAATGAGATGCCTCGAAATGCGTGCACACGGGCACGCAAACCGAGGCGATGATCCTAAGGCATGAAATGGCATACGCAATGCCAATTGGACTTACACTAACACGAGTGGACCTCAGCCACACTCACATAAGAGGCCGATGGATGAAAATGAAGCACCTCGAAATGTGTGCACACGGGCGCACAAACCGAGGCGATGGCCGTAAGGCATGAAATGTCATGGACTATGGTATACAATGAGACTAAAATGAGATGTCTCGAAATGCGTGCCCACGGGCACGCAAACCGAGAAAATGGCATACGGAATGCAACATGACTAAAATGAGATATGCGATGCAATATGGGCTTACACCAACATGAGAGAGCCTCAGCCACACTCACACGGGAGGTCGTGAGATGAAAAATGAGATGCCTCGAAATGCGTGCACACGGGCACGCGAACCGAGGCGAAGGCCGTAAGGCATGAAATGACATGGAAATGATATGCAAACATGCAAGTGAAATTTCAGCACTCACAAATGATGCAAAACAGTCCCGAAAGGCGGGGAAATGACACCAAATGTACGGAATGGTCCCGAAATGCGATATTAAGCACCCGAAATGGCCTACGGCCATATTAAACATGCGTAATTGGAACATGACAAGCAAAACAGTAGCAAGGAAGCCCCAAAATAGCATTTTTTACAGTACAAAACATGGCGAAATAGTGAGCATAGATAGGACAACAATGGCATGCAAAAATGGGGGCCAAGAGAGGGGTATTGAATCAAGTGATGTATGCAATGCTCAAACTGGAAAATAACCTTCTAAAACACTGATGAGGGACCAAAAATATGAACATTTACAGTAGATGACATCCCCCAAATCAGTATGCAAACATGCTAAAAATGTCATGCAAAAAAACTAGGATACACAAGGCTATAACATGAGGTACCCCAAACATTCATCAAACCAGCAAAGACCCTCAATGAAATATGTCAAGACGACCAAAATATGACTCTTTCCAGTACCTGATGGCCGGAAACAGAAGCTAGATAAGCTTAAAAGAGCATGCAAAAATGGGGGTCCAAGAGAGGTATAAAGACAAGTATAACATGGAGACCCCCAACAAGGTTGATCCCTTCTACAATGTTGTAGAGGGACACAAAATAAGCTTACTCACAGTTCATTACATACTCCAAAACAATTTACATATAGGCCAAACAAATCATGCAAATTTATGATAAATGGAGGAATTGTGAAGCAAGTGTATGATAGAGAGGCCAAAAAGGGTTGATCCATTCTTCAATGTTGAAGAGGGGCTCAAAATAGGCCCACTTACAGTTTACATTATGCTCGAAAACAGATCACTCATAGGCCAAAGAAATCATGCAAGATTAAGCATACCAAGGGGTATTGAAACAAGTGCAAGATAGTGATCTCAAATAGGGTTGAACCCTTCAACAAACATGTAAAATGGCTCAAAATAATGCCCCTTTCAGTTAGGGTCGTAGCTCAAAACAACAAGACAATAGGCTAGAAGAATGGTGCAAAAAAGAGCTACAAAAGGGGAAATGGCAACTTACCCTTGTAGACAAGTCTTGCTGCCTTCTTGGACCAAATTTGTTGCCTCTTAGCTGCTGGAAATCAGCTCCAAGTGTTGGAATAGAGTGTGGGGGTCTTGTGCTAGGGGGATGTTAGAAATGGTGCAAGAAAATGACTTTGGAGCTTGGAAATGGAGAGAAAATGGAAGGTGGAAGGTATGGAACTCTCCCAAAATGGTATAAACAATGTCCAACCTCCATCCAAGAAGCCAAGCCTCTCCTTTATAGAGGAGAGGCATCAAAAATATCTCCAAGACCTCTCTAATCCTCCATACACGTGTATGGAGGATGGTCCAATTGGAAATCAGCTGGCACAGCTGGAATACACTGAGGGAGAGGAAAATGGCCGGCCAGCTCACAGGGGCAAAAGGGTGGCCGGCCAGCTCACAGGGGCAAAAGGGTGGCCGGCCAGCTAGTTAAAAAAAACTGCCGGGAAGAAGGCTGGCCGGTGGGTGCTAGGGAAGTCCAAATGTGGCCATTCAAGTGTCCAAATTGAAGCCCCGGAAGTTAGCTTTCCAATGGCGCAAACCTTGCATCAAAATTCTCCTGTGGAAAAAGTTATGCCCGTTTCCGTGAAGCCGCGCAGATTTCGGTTCAACGAGTGATGAGTGATGCCTTACTTCAATCAACCATATCTCCTCCGTCCGGAATTGAATTTAGGAGATTCTTGAGTGCAAAATGAAGCCCGGGAGTAGTAAGATTTCCAACGATGGTGGCCTCATACTTTAATTCCTCTTGTGCAAAGAGTTACGCCCGTTTCGGTGAAGCCGCGCAGACTTTTCTCCTTCCCGGATCCACTTTCAAAGAGGTTCAAAAATGAAAAGAAGAATTAATGGCTGGCCATGTGTTTTTAGGGTCCTCCCATGTGTGTACAACACAAATATGTGGTTTTGGCTCGAAGAAAATGGCCCTAGGGTGTTCAACATTACCCCGGAAGCGAGAAAAAACGGGCGCCGGGGGGCGCCGGAGGAGCATAACTGGTTGTTGCGACAATTGCTAGCCTCCCACCCTCCAGTGATCTTCCTGGGGATAAAACAGAGGTGCCTGCCAAAAATGAACAAAAAACCGATGCAAAACGAATGCTCGGGGGCCAAAACACGCAGTTCGGGGTCCCGAAAATAGGCTGTTAAGCACCGAAAGTGGCATTCGGCCACGAAGTGGGTATCTAAGACCCCAGTGTCCCTCGTTATGATAAAACAGAGGTACCTGCCAAAAATGAACGAAAACTGATGCAAAATGAATGCTCGGGGACCAAAACACGCTGTTCGGGGTCCCGAAAACCGGCCGTTAAGCACCGAAAGTGGTGTTTGGCCATGAAGTGGGTATCTAAGACCCCAGTGTCCCTCATTATGGTAAAACAGAGGTACCTGCCAAAAATGAACGAAAATCGACGCAAAACGAATGCTCGGGGGCCAAAACACGCAGTTCGGGGTCCGGAAAACCGGACGTTAAGCACCGAAAGTGGCATTCGGCCACGAAGTGGGTATCTAAGACCCCAGTGTCCCTTGTTAGGGAGTAAATGAGATGGATGCCAAGAACCGGAGGAATCAGAGATGGTTGGGTGGTCCCGAACCGAGGCACACGGCCTGACGGCTCCGAAAACCGGGAACCGGGCTCCGAAATGGGCAAAATGGCCTACGGCCACGAAATGTAGCCCACGGCCACTGAGAGATGGTCTACGGGACCTCTCCCTCCCCTCAGGAAAGAAAATAGAGAAAACCGAGTCTGGTTCGCAAACCGAGGCAAGGCACAGAAGAGGGTTCGGAAGTCCGGAGGCAGGGCGCACGACCGCGACTCTGAGACTTCTGAACGAGCACAATATGCAACATCACCGAGCGCTCAATTGGTGACGTCTGAGTCTTAAGGTCGGTCAAAAATGGGGTGTCTACAGGGGGCCAGGAGTTCTCTCGTCCTCCATGCTGTGGCATACCGGGCCAGCTGTGCGCCTCGAATCGGGAATGTAACCGGGTACTCTATCCCTTCCGGCGGACAAGTTTGATTATGACCAAATTGGCGCAGGATACGGAATGGGAAGTAGAAGACACAGTGAGTCAAGCCAATCAATTGGATCTCGGGTTGACGGGTCGTGCTGTAACTCATCATTGGGAGATTGAGCCAAGGGCACCGCCAAGCAATGCGGTCTGCGGGCAAACTGCACATCCATTCAAACCACCAACCCTCATCAAGGGCGTCAACTAGGCGTTGCCTGAAGAAGTAGCCGCGAGCTGAATATGCTGGGCAAGAGTCCACAACCTTCAGTTTATCCATCAACCACACCTGGGGAGGGATGAAAAATGAGAGAATAAAGAATAGAGAGATGTACGATGAGAGGAAAAGTGAGAAAAGGGCTTTTGTGAGAAAAACCGAGCCCGAGGACCGAGTGATGTGAGCAAACATAAATGTGAGATTGGGTGGGAAACATTACCTGCAGTAATAGTGGACTCCCTGCTAATCTGATCGTCTCTCGATGATAAAAGGCGTCTAAGCCCAGCAATGTCTCAGCCAGGATCATGGCGATGCAACTTTTGCCCTCCTTCAAGCCTTGGGCAACCTCAATCAACCGGACACTAGGCCGTCCGGAACCGGAGACGAACAGAAAATGAGATAGCATGCATAGACAGAGGGCGTGTCGCCGAAAGCCTTGCCAATGATGGTCGCCGCGATCACCAGTCTCAGAAAAACGACAAACCAAGCTCGGAACATCTAATGTCCCGTCACAAATCAGAGAACGAGCATCGGGCATTGAGAGCCCACACATTTGTCCTAAGGCTTGAGCATGGCCAAAACGAAGTTGGGGCAGGATCTCCTCATCGCGCTCAGATTCCATTAGAGCTTGGAAATCTTCAAAAGTGGGACACACCTCTTGCCCGCTAAAGCTAAAGACATGTGTTACCGGGTTCCAAAACCTTGCCGCGGCATGGAGGAATGGAGAATGCAGCGGGGTACGGCGCAAAGTGAATAGTGCGTTTATGCCGAAAGCCAGGAATTTCAGCTTTTCCGAGCCATCCAAGTTGTTAATCCAAGTTGCGAGATTTTGGGCAAGAAATTCTTCCATTTGGAGCAAATCAGTGTGGAAATGAAGAGAACCGCGAAGTTGAGACCCTTTTGAAGAAGATAAGGTTGAGTGAAGGACAGATGTCAACATTCTGCTGGTGCTGACAGTTTAGTGCCGACCGGCCAATTATAGTGCCGACCGGCTATCTGTTTTGGCCGATGGATCACCCTTTCGGCCGATGGGCCTTCCTCAAGGCCGATAGCCTTTCTGCTGGGCCGGTGGTTCTCTCCCTTGTCCTCTGAGCTGTTTATGCTAGGAATTTGGAAAATCCCACCACTTCCAATACTCTCCAGTGATCAATTCTTATGAGGGCGCGCCCATTTGCTTATCGAGTTGTTACATATTTGCTTATCGAATTGTATTTCACTCTCTTTAAGTCTTTGTAATGTTTATCAAGGTGTACTCGCATTTGGCTAGTTTGCTGAGTCCCCCTGTTTTGCTTATCGAGTTGTAATTGGTTTACTACCTGATTATTACGATGCAATACTTTGTTTTCAAAACGCAGTTTCAATTTCAGTCACATTGTTGTGTGATGCCTTGCGATGCGATGCATAGAACACGCAAATGTAACACCTTTTGAACAAACAGCTGTTTCATTTCCATCATATGTTTTGCAAAAAACACACGCTTTTGAGAAATAAAACCTGCCCGAGGCAGTGCAATGTGCTTAAACTCCTAGTAAAATGGAAAGTAAAGCAGAAGAATAGCAGGGTAGCAGAGTGCTGGGTTTGACACCGGTAACCTCCCCCTTTCGGTCATCGTACCTTTTGCGCCCTTGTTCGGGTCAGTCATGTGATTTGGCACCTTCATCACTTAAGGCAGTCCAAGAAACTGCGCCTTCAGAACATAAGTGGAGCTTCGAGTTGACCTCGTACCACAACTTTTGTGAGCGATGCTCGGAACATGCGAAGGACGTCCCTTCCCGTATCCTTTTATATCTTGTGAATTCTCTAAATCATTTCAATCATACTGAGTTGCAGTACGTTGCATTCCAGCATCATGTTTAACATGATCAGTTTCAAGTTCCTTTTTATACACATTGCATTGTATGCGTGCTTTGCTTTACTGATATGTGTTCAAGTTCCTTTTTATACACATTGCATTGTATGCGTGCTTTGCTTTACTGATATGTGTTCAAGTTCCTTTTTATACACATTGCATTGTAGGCGTGCTTTGCTTTACTGATATGTGTTCAAGTTCCTTTTTATACACATTGCATTGTATGCGTGCTTTGCTTTACTGATATGTGTTCAAGTTCCCTTTTATACACATTGCATCGTATGCGTGCTTTGCTTTACTGATATGTGTTCAAGTTCCCTTTTATACACATTGCATTGTATGCGTGCTTTGCTTTACTGATATGTGTTCAAGTTCCCTTTTATACACATTGCATTGTATGCGTACTTTGCTTTACTGATATGTGTTCAAGTTCCCTTTTATACACATTGCGTTGTATGCGTGCATTGCTTTACTCACATGTGTTCAAGTTCCTTTATATACACATTGCGTGCACGTGTGCATTGCTTTACTCACATGTGTTCAAGTTCCCTTATATACACATTGCGTGCACGCGTGCATTGCTTTACTCACATGTGTTCAATCCTACTATCTTGCTATACACATTGCATGCATTGTCACGCACTTTCGACTGCCTTGTCATGCATGTTGCTAACAACATTGTACCTGTTAAGTTTGTTTTCTTTGCAGGTACGATATTGTATGTACGGCTCATTTGAGGCCGGTGAAACCGGACGAGCCGCACAGGTATTGTATCCCCCGCGTGAGACGTACAGAGAATTGTATAATTCTCTTACATCCTTTCTGCATTGTAGTGTAGTCTGTTGTACGCTAGCTTATAACTGTTGCATGTATGCTTCATTACAGCTTTCTTTGCATGATTTTAAGTTATGCTTGGCTTCTTGCATTTTCAGTTGCATTTTGCCCCTGCCTTCGGGCGCATATCTCGTTGGTCTTGTATGTTTGTCTAAGTCTTCGGCCTGGTCAAAACTGGGTCGTCTCTGGGCTTTGACATTTACTCCCGTCATTGTTATGACTTCTGAGTTCTGTCAAAGAGGGGCAACTGTAGACACCCATTTTGACCGTCCTCAAGACTTGGACGTCACCGTTGGAACGCTCGGTGATTATCCATGTTTGTGTTCGTTTTGAGTTCCCGGAGGTCCCGGCTGCGCGTCGTGCCTCAGGACCTCTCAACCGGCTTGTTCTGTGCTTGGTTTTACACCAAGACTTGTGTGTTTTTGCATTTGAGGGTAGGAGGAGGCTTGTTAGCCATCCCTGAAGCCCACCGGCTGCCCCCACACCACACCGGTACTCCCTTTTGGCCATCGGCACTGTTTTCTCAAACACTTTGGCCGGTCGGCACTGTATGTTGCCGACCGGCACCTTTTGGTGCCGGTGACTGTTTTGGCCGGCCGGCATGCACCCTTTGAACCCCTGGGACATGGTGCATGCCAGCTGTGCCAGCTGGAATGCACCATCACACTCCCCCGTGCACAGGTGTGACCATTTTGCACCCTTTGCACCCTTGAACCCCCTAAGCTTCTAGAAGCTTGACCCTTTGGCCAAAGCTTCTTGGAGAAGCTTGGCCAGCTGTCTTGGCTTCTCCAAGAAGCCAAGACCCCTTTGCACCTCTTGCCCCTTTTCCTTTGCTTAGCCATTAAGTCTTGTGGCTTAGTCTTGGCCTATATAAGCACCATTCCTCTCCCTTTGTTAGAGGTTAGCCATTTCCAACACAAAAACCAGAGCTATATCTATATATCTCTGATATATCTATCTATATCTATATCTTCCCTTCCCTCATCCATTGTGTGTGTTTCTTGGCCTAAATAGTGTGTTTTACCTTACTTTTGCACCATTACACACACTATTACACCTAGCTCCCAGATTGAGGGACTTGGAGGGTTGTTTGTTGTGATTTTGGACTGGTTTTGGTCACTAGAGGAGGGCTGCACCACCTGTTCTTCAAGTGTTCTTCAAGGGTGAGCTAGTTACTTTAGTTTCCCCATTTTTGTAACTAGTTTTTACCCATCTTGCTTTGTGTTTTAGTCTTTGTGTATAACTGAAAAAAATCTTGTTTTTCCTTGCTTAAGAACATTCATTAAGGTCACTTTGTGGTTTGAGTGAAAACTCACCCTCTTAGGCCTTGTTTGGCCTTTTTGGTGCTTCCATTATTAGGCCTTGTTTGCTTGTGTGTTTGTTTCTTTTCACCACTGAAAATCAGTGGATTTTCAGTGGTAAGGAGGTTGGTTTGAAGTCTTGTATAGGGGAGGGACACCCCTCTCCCCTTTGTCCCTCTCTTGCCTTTGTTTTGGCTTAATATAGTAGCATGCATGTCTAGTCTTATATGGCCTTGTTTCAGACCTTTTTAGGTGACTTTTGATCATAATATATCCCTATTGTTGGTCGGATTGGTGCTCTATTGTGTGCATGTTGCACTTGTTTTGAATGCCTCTCTTATGCTTAGAAGTATGCCATGCATTTAGGCCATGATCTTTGCATGATTTGACTTAACTTCATGAAGTTACTAGCCTTGTTTTGCCTTGCATAAGGTCTGTTAGCCACTGTTTTGGTCATATTTGGCATGCTTGATGTGGTTGCTTTGCATTCTGGCTTGTAGGCCTTGAGTATTTTGGATTCTAGCATGCTTAGCCTACCTTAGCCTTATGATTTGGCATCATTTAGGGTCATATTTCAGTCCATAAATCATGTTTGTATGTTTGCATATGTGGCTTATTTCATGCTTTTAGGGTGTGCCCTTTTATGCCTAGGAATAGGCCTTATGCAAGCTTGTATGTTTAGAGCATTTCGGGGCTGCCATATCAAGGGGATTTGGGTGTGTTTTTGCATGATAGAACTCTGTTTTTATGTGCCTAATATATGCAATGAATGGTCATGATAATGGTAGTAAGATGCTCTCTTTGGTGCCATAGGTTTAAGCCCATTTGTTTGCATGCTCGCATGAGTGTTGGTCTACTATTTTGGGCATGTTTTGCCACTGTTTTGGGGAGGTTTGAGGTCTGTCCTATTGTGTTTAAGTCCACCATTGCATGCTTGCCTCATGTTTGTTGCTTAATTGATTCATTAAGTGTTGTAACATGATGGTCCCATTACTTGGGTTTTCTATATTTGCATTACATTTGCATCTTGCATGTCTAAGCATCATACACCTGTCATGTTAGGTTACATTGCATTGGGTATGCCTTGCATCCTAATTCCCATGTTGCATCATTTGAGCTATGTTGCATACATGCATTTCATGGCTTGGTTTGGGGTTGTCAAACCAAGCATAAGGCTTGAGGGAAGTTCACACTACAAGTGGTGCAACTTGTTTCAACTCTTGGTCCCCAAGGCCCTTGACCAAAACATGATAAGGTCTTGGTTTCATTTGTGTGTTTGCATGCATTTTTACATTAAAATGCAATCTTGGTTCCTTAGGCTATCATGCATCGAGATGCATAATTGATGGCCCAAGAACCAAGGGTCATGCTTCCTTGAGTCCCATACATGATAGGGAGCATTGACCATGCTTACATTTGCTCTAAAATCCATATCATGCACTGTCTGCCTGCTGTTGTTGTCAAACCGTCCTCTGCAGGAATTTTGTGCCGACCGGCAGTATATAGTGCCGACCGGCACTTTATGGGTAGCCGATAACCTCTCAAGCAGCCGGTGGTCATTTTACATGGCCAGTGGCCACTCCATCCAGCCGGTGGTGTACAACAGCATGCAAGGAAGGTGTTCTAGGACTTTAGCAATTTTTGGAGAGACAGGGCAGAGAACAGAGGCAGCAGTGTCATGATGCGGGTTTCCGGGCGAGTCGGATTCGAGCATGCATCATTCGCATATCTCGAGGCAGGGCTGAGGCCCCCTTCTTTTACATTTGATTTAATTTGATAATTAGAAATTTCTGTAATAATTTATTCATTCTGTATTCGGACTGTATTATTTTTGGACTATATATTCTTTTGGTCCCTCCGAGAGAGGGCATAATTGTAATAAGTGTGGGTGAGTGTGTGTATGTCTTCCAACCCCCATTTCTTTCTTCCCTTTTATTTACCTGCTTATGATGATAGATTAGGGCATATTTAAAATTAGCATACCTTATGCAATGCATGCGTGCATCCATGCATTTGTTGACATGCATCGGGCTCGGTACATCATACAAATTGCATTGTACTTCAATTCCAAATTGAATACGTGTTATTTGTAGCATTCCATATGCCATGTTTGGATAGCCGAGCTTGTCTAGATTACACCTTTGCATGTGTTGCATTAGCCACTCAACACGAACTAGGATCATGCATGATTACTAACTAGTTTTCTGTTTTGGCTTGGAGTACTAGGTAAGTTTTTATGCTTAAGCATAACACATGCGTGTGAATGTTGCCATAATAGCATGACTACCATGAGGCTAAGTGCTTATGTGATATAACTGCTTGAATGCCTGTGGATGGAGGTTGAATTACCTAAATTGGGACAATGCATTAAAAACCGTGAGTTTTTAAGCCCACTAGTTAGTGGCAAAATCATCTTTTCTAAAGCCCACTTAAGGGCGGCAAAACCTGTATTTTAGCCTACTTGCGAGTAGCATACCGTTTTCAAAACAAACATGTAGTGTTTTGTTCCAACTTAGGCGATTTGGTCTATACTTGTTTGCTGTGCGCATAACGTAGTAAATCTAGGCTAATAACCGGTATAAGAGCATGTAATGTTTTCAAAATCGGATATCACGGTTAGTAGAGGCCGGTCTTCGGATCGGGCGAAAGAGGGTGCTCATAGCTGACCTTCCCCGATCGTACCCAAGCTCCCGAGCCAAGACTACTTTGGTTATGACGGACACGTGGCCTTCGGCACCGAGTTAGGGTTTCCTAAATTTCCCATTTAAAAAATATTAGGTGGCGACTCTGTAATCTGGCAAAGCAGTCCATGTTTGGCACTTCTTTTCAAAAATCTGTTTTTTCTCAAAACGATTTGCCAGAGTTGGACTCTTGGTTCAGATTTAGAACCGTAACAAAAAGGGAGTCCGAACTGTAGAGTGAAGCCCACGGCGCGTCTACAGATATGCACAAAGCCGGATATAACTCATGATCATGCAAAGCAGCAAGCTATAACGAAGCAAATATTCACAATAAATGCAACAGTTTTAAGCAAGAATGCAAAGTAAAACTACATTTCATGCAGTTGAAGAATGCGGAGAATCATTGAATTCTCGCCACGTCTCACACGGAGGGGATACGATACATGTGCGGCTCGTCTGGTCGCACTAGCCTCAAATGAACCGTACATACAATATCGTGCCTGCAAAAGGAAGAAACTCAACAAGCACAACATAGTTAGCAACATATGTTCAGCGTGATATCGAATGCAGACAAACACGGTGTTGATGGGTGAGTGCATCGCAATGCGAGAAGTAACGTGCGTGACGACGTAAGTTAAGCACAAGGGTATGCCAATACTCGTGAAACGTGCACAATAGTGCAAGTGGTGTGCATGAGAATGCAAGTAGCGCGCATAACAATGCAGGATAAGTGTAAACTCGAATGCACATTTTGAAACGAAACAACGAGCAAAGCAATGCAAGTTTCGACGAAGGTGGCTCTATCACGACCTTCGGTTTACCTCCCGGAGGGGTCACAACATATTCAAAAAGGATACACCTCGCTTTTGACGAGTAACGATGAGACACGCATCGAAAGTTGGAGTTGAAGTTCCCGCGGATAGATTTCGCGATGAAAAGTGCACTTTCTTTGTACTTTCTCGGGTGCCGGGGACTCCAATCATCACCAAAATTTGCAGGGACCTTGGAGACCACCTTAGGAATGCTGCCGACCATGTTTGGTCCAAGGGGGAGGCCGCCGGCCAGGTTTGAGGGAGAGGGGTGGCCGGCCTACTAGAAAAGGTGGCCGGCCGGCCACCTAGCCCAAATCTGGGGCAGTTTGGTCCTTTTGCTCTCATTACTTTAAATCCACTCGGCCAAACACCTTTTCCTCAAACTCTAACTCCGAAATCAGTCCTCTCTTCCTAGAGCATTTTCCCTCTCAGATCTGCGCTCCATACACGTTTTCCAACGCCCCACGCAAGGTTGTTTCACGAAATCTTTCGGTTTTCAACACTTTGAACCGATTAAATTTTGATTTCGGTGCTTCTTTTCTCATTTTCGCCACTTGAGGTGAGTTTGTCTCAACATTTGAAAGATTTTCTCGGGAGTTGACTTTTGTTGACTTTTCCATTTCCCGAGAGTTGACTTTCGTTGACTTTTTCCAATTTTGGCTCATTTTGCTCATTTTTGCTCCTTTTTGCAGATTTGTCGAAATGGCCGGTCACTTTCCTCAAGGTGGAGGTCCTCCAGGCGCCGGAGATGATCCTGATATTATGGCTCTGCCTCCGAGGATTCGACCATTTATTCCTGAGAGGTACGACCCTCCGACGCACGTCCTCCCTCAGACAGTTTTTTATCATTTCATTGATTTCGATGATCAAGCGCCTGGGGATTTGCTTTTGCGAGAGCCGGAGTCCCACCTCTCTCATCAGGCACGAGAGGTATTTACTTCACTTTTACATTTTCTGCAATGTATTCTGCATTTTCCGTGCATTTCGTGCTTTCGCTATGTTTATCTGTACACTTAACCACACAGCTTGTTTTGAATGTTTAGTCTATAACACCGTATTCCGTTTGCATCTTGAACACACAGTTCAAACACTCTGACTTTCTGAACACGCAGCCCGTATATTGATTGTGAACACACAGCACACACTTGTTGAGAATTGAACACGCAGCCCAAACTTTGAGATGAACACACAGCCCATTTTTCTGATTGTGAGCACACAGCACACATTCGTTGAGAGTTGAACATACAGCCCAAACTTTGAGATGAACACACAGCCCATACTTTGAAATCTGAACACACAGCTCAAATACTTGATATTGAACACACAGCTCGAACTTTGAGATGAACACACAGCCCATTTTTCTGATTGTGAGCACACAACACACATTCGTTGAGAGTTGAACATACAGCCCAAACTTTGAGATGAACACACTCCCATACTTTGAAATCTGAACACACAGCTCAAATACTTGATGTTGAACACATAGCTCGAACTTTGAGATGAACACACAGTCCACACTTTGTAGAAGGTTGAACATGCAGCCCAAACACTTGAATTCTGAACACACACGGCTCATTGTCAAGGTGAACATGCAGCACACACTGATTGAGAGTTGAACACGCAGCCCAAACACTTGATGTCGAACACACGGCTCATTGTTGAGGTGGACACACAGCACACACTTTAAAATCTAAACACACAGCTCAAATACTTGAATTCTGGACACACGGCTCATACATTTGAATTTTCTAAACACACAGCCCATACATTTGAATTTTCTGAACACACAGCCCAGATTCCGTATCTGATTTGATTTTGCACACAGCTTATACATTTCATTTGCACGCAGCTTATTCATTTCATTTGCATGCAGCTTATTCATTTTATTCTGAAACTGAATACATGTGTTCATCCTGAATACAGGTGACTTCTCGTACCGCGCGAGGATATGGCTCCATTGCGACGAGAGAGTGGTATGCGGAGCTCCTAGAGGCTGTCCAGGATTTGGTTGACCTTGGCAGGGTTTGGACCCTTCTGCACTGGGATATCTCGCTGTCCTGCTAGTAGGACGCTGATGGTGTGCTTTGGTAAGAGAGATGGTGGGACACCACCAACCTCCTTCCTTCCTTTCTCTGCTACCGGGGACATGACTATGACCCCGTTTGACTTCGCTGTATTGACGGGCCTTGATGTGGGAGGCTGGGCAATCCCATATGACGAGGACAGGGCCAGTGGGAGGCCGCCTGGATCTACTTATTGGGAGCTCGCCCACCAGTTGACAGATCTTCGGGCAGAGTCCGATATACCTGGTTTTCTTCCCATTTCAGGAGGGTGGAGATGGAGCCTGAGACTCCTGAGGAGGTAGCACAGTACACCCGTGGATTTCTAATGTTCCTCTTCGGGACCACTCTGTTCGCCGATAGGGGGAACACTGTCGAGCTCTATCTGTTGAGTGCTCTAGTGGACCTATCACAGGTCAGCCGATATGATTGGGGTGGCGCCAGCCTGGCTACTCTCTATTGCTATATGAGCGCGACCTCCCGCGGACGGGGGAACATGGTTGGCGGCTATTGGAGGGCCTGGGATGTACTTTCTGCCCTCTTGATTTACATTTCTATTTCTGCTTCTCATTTTTTTATATTGCACACACACGACGCACTTTACACTCTGTACCTTGCACTTTGCTCTAGCATTTTTTTTGTATTTACATTCTGCACTCAGCATGCTGTATTCTGATGGCTACTGCTTTGTTTTCCACAGCTATGGGTCTACGCGTACTTCCCGACGCTAGCCCCGGAGCTTGAGGTGGAGGTGCCCCTCACGACCCCTTACTCACTTGTATTCGAGGGCCAGTACTGGCCGAGACCTCAGGAGTCTTCCCTTTACCTACGACAGTACTTTGACACAGTGCGGTCGTCAGAGGTATTTCAGAACTCTCAGTTCTTTATGTTTTCATATTTTTGATTTATCTTGCACATTCACCATTTCTGATCATCTTATGCATCGGTTATCCGCAGAGCGTGGGGTGCCTCTCAATATAGGATCCTGTTCGAGGGGCCAGTCGGTAGGGCCTGGTTTTTGGGGGATTGCTTTTTGCGTCAGGTATGGGGCTACCCTGCTCAGGACATTCCCTCAGCACCCCCAGACGATATGCGGACCGCCGATAGGCTCTCTTCCCAGAGCGTTGTTGACGCCAGGTTGGGTACTGATGCACTTCTTCATCTCGAGGAGGGGGATTACGCTACTTACCGTCACACATATTTGATGCCTCCATTGACGGGAGTCCGTACTCCGACGAGGAGGTCTGCTGGTATGCCCTCATCGAGCCGGGCTCGGACTGCAGATGTCCCTTCCGCCAACAGAGCTGGCACACCTAGAGGTGGGGGTGGATTGGTTCCCCCGATTCCTCCGACTCATTTTCATACTGGATGGCTAGAGATCCCGACCGAGCTGACGGGATGGAGATATGGGGCTTCCTACCCGATCCCGATAGAGCCTCCGATGCCTGACCATCGATATGTCAGTGACCCTGACTCACCACCGGTATGTTCCACTGTTTTTCATTTATCACACAGATACTTTGGCATTTGTTTATTCATTGATTACTTGAGCTTGTATCTGCAGCCACCCAGGGAGTACATGGACGAGATGCTCAGGTTGGTAGCCTCACTCGAGGGCATGGTCCTGTGGAGAGAGGCGCAGTTGTCCATCATGGGTGCCCAGGTACTCTTTAGTTTTCTTGCATTTATCATACTTCTGATGACATGCTGATCTTGAACACCTTACTGCATTGATAGGCTGCCTGTGTAGAGCACATCTGACACACACCACATTCATGTACTATATCTGCATACATCCACTTTGTGTAGTTTGCTCGCACCTGCATCTGATATACATGTTTTAGCTGATGTACTCAAATTGCACTCTTTATTTTCAGATGCCTCCGGTGTATGCTCAGCCACAGGCCGGGCCATCTAGGCCTTCTCGAGGAGCAGGGCCATCTGGGCCTTCTCGAGGAGCTGGACCATCTATGCCTTCTTGAGGAGTCAGGGGAGGGGGGTCGTCTCGCAGACGCAGAGCACACATTATAGAGGAGGAGGCCAGCGAGGAGGACGAAGCCGTAGATCGTCAGTCAGAGACATCTGCTGACAGGGAGGAAGGTTCCGACCCTGGTTCTGGAAGTGGAGGTGAGGTCGAGGAGGATCCGGAGGATGACAGCTCCGACTCAGATGGCGCTGGTGGTGCGGAGACTGTTCCGCAGAAGAGGACGAAGAGGGCCTCTTATTCCTGCTCTTGAGAGCATCGATGTAGTTGTTTCTCTACTTTATTTACCTTTTTACTAGTATTTGTAGCACATTGTACATTAGGCAATTTTATTTTCTGTAAAACTTGTACCCTTGTTGTAAAAAGTGTTGTAACAAATGAAGCATGATGGAATGAAACAGCTTTTGAAAAAAGTGTTGTGTTTTATGTTCTTAGCATCGTATCGCATCATTATGCACGAAAATGAGATTGAGTGGAAATGTGCATTGTGTATTTGCCAAGGCAGGTAGTGAACCGACACAACAAACTAAACAACTTAACTCACCAAGAAATAAAAGAATCTTAGCAAGTTTACAACTCGATAAGCAAGACACAACAATGTTGATTTAAACAAAGAGTAACGACTCAAAATTCAAAACTCGACAACTATGATAAACAAGATTTGATAAACAAAACAGCTCGACAAACAAAGCAACAACTCGATAAGCAAAACAACAACTCGATAAGCAAAGCTTAACAACAACTGTATAAACAAAGTGCATTTCGGACGATCTAAGTGACAGAACGCATCCGAAATAGAGGGAAATGGAGGCCTTCGACACTCCTAATGCATGGAAATGCTAGGAACTTCCTTCTAGAGGGTAGAACAGGACCAAAGACACACTTGGCAACATGGCTGACCACCTTTAGGAGCTGGCCGGCCAGCTTTTTGCATTTGAGGGGAGAGGGGTGGCCGGCCTACCAGAAAAGGTGGCCGGCCGGCCACCTAGCTCAGCAACCACCAGTTTTTCGACACGTGTCCCCCGAACAGTGCCCTATCCTCTTTAAAAGTCCCAGCCTCGTGGTTGATTCATTTCATCTCAGTTTTGCACCAAAAATGGAGGCGTTTCTCGTCGAAAATCTCACAGCTTGGATTGCTTCTCTAGATGGCTCGGAAAAGTTGAACTTCCGGGGTTTCGGCTTGAATGCACTATTCACGCTGAGCCGTACTCCGCTCCACCTTTCCTTCCTTCATGCCGCGGCGAGGTTTTAGAACCTGGTGACACATGTTTTTAGCTTCAGCGGGTAAGAGGTATGTCCAACTTTCGAAGATTTTCAAGTTTTGATGGAATCTGAACGCCATGAAGAAATTTTGCCTCAGTTTCGCTTTGGTCACGCCCAAGCTTTAGGGCGGATGTGTGGGCTCACCATGCATGACGCTCGATCTCTGATCTGCAATGGGGAACTGGACATCCTCGACTTGATTCATCGCTTTTCTGATGCCGGTGACCGCGGCAACCATTATTGGCAAGGTTTTCGGCAACACGCCCTTCGCTTGTGCATGCTATCTCACTTTTTGCTTGCCCCAGGCTTTAGTGGATTTAGCATTCGTCTGATTGAAGTTGCTCAAGGCTTGAAAGAAGGAAAGAGCTGCATCGCCATGACATTGGCCGAGACACTGATGGGCTTGGATGCTTTCTATCGTCGGGAGACGACCAGATTTGCGGGGAGTCCACTACTGTTGCAGGTAATGTTTCCCACCCAATCTCACATATGTATTGTTCACATCACTCGGCCCTCAGGCTCAGTTTTTCTCACAAAACCCTTTTCTCACTTTTCTCTCATCGTACATCTCTCTGTTCTTTATTCTCTCATTTTTCATCCCTCCCCAGGTATGGTTGATGGATAAATTGTAGGTTGTGGACTCTTGGCCAGCCTACTCAGCTCGCAGCTATTTCTTTCGACAACGTCTAGTCGAGGCCCTTGATGAGGGATGGTGGTTCGACTGGATGTGCAATTTGTCTACAGATCGCATTGCTTGGCGTTGTCCTTGGCTCAATCTCCCGGCAATGAGCTATAGCATGTCCTGGCAGACCAGGATCCAGTTGATTGGTCTGACCCACTGTGTGTTCTACTTTCCGTTCCGGTTCCAACGCTAGTTCGGTCACGATCAGACTTTCCCGCCAGAGGGGATAGAGTATCCTGCCGCATTCCCGGTTCGAGGCGCACAGCTTGCCCGGTATGCCACAGCATAGAGGACTAGAGAGCTCCTGGGCCCCGCTCCCACTTTCAGTTGCACTTTGTCTGACGAGTGCTTGGATTGTCTCAATGAAGAGGCAGAGAGTGGGCCCAGCTTGGCATCAGAGGCTTCGACCAGCTCTGGGAGGGGGCGTAGGGACACCTGACTTATCTATGCCCCAGATTTATTGCTTTACTAGTACTTTCAATTTTTCTTTGTGAATGTAATAAAAAGCAACTTCAATTTGTATGCAAGAGCAGGAGAACTCTGTTTTGAAATCAATGAAATTGAAGGTTGTGGGTACTGAAAATTTTCCGCTTTGGTCCAAAAATGGTCTAAGTTGTAAAAAAAAGATTAATTTGAACAAAGTCAACTTTTATTAAAACTTTTCAAAACCATTTTCGATATGGATCAAAACTGGACACGCCTGAGATCTGTCACTGAGATGCACAACCCCGGATCTTAGCAACTGGAAAGTTGCCCCTAGTCTGTATAGTACCGCGGCACTGCACAGCAACGGAAAGTTGCCCCTAGTCTGAATAGCACTGCACTGGAGATTACGATGAATGTTGATAGACAAAGATGGCCGAGATGATCAAATGGACAAAGTTGATCGGGGAAAAGTTTATGGCTGAACTTCAAGATGAAGTTGCCTACGTATCCCAAAGATGGGAATCAAGCCTTACGTAGTTCAGGCTCAGGTTCACTCGGGTATTTTCACTCTCCTTTTATGCTCTAACTTTTGCCAAGGCCGCCCTTTGCGGGTTTTCAACCTTGCGAGCTCAGCTTTTATAATTTCAAAATTTTTTGTGCTCTCAGTTTTGCCTAGGTCGCCCTTTCGGGTTTTCGGCCTAGCGAGCCTCTCAAGGGGAATATTTCTTCAACTTGTCCATATTGATCGGCTGTGAGAACTCTAAGCCATCCAGATCCATCAGAACCACAGCTCCACCTGACCAGATAGACTTAATGATATAGGGACCAGTCCAATTGGGTCTGAACTTGCCCCTTGGGTCGTGGATGGGAGCTCGGTTGTCCTTGAGCACCAAATCTCCTTCCTTTAGATTCCTGGACTTAACTTTCTTGTTGAAAGCCCGGGCAATTCTACGCTGATAACCTTGAACATGGTACAGTGCTTTCAGCCTTCTCTCATCAAAGAGCATGAGTTCCTCAAACCTGCTCTGCTGCCAATCTGCTTCGGCTATTTGACACTCAGCCAATACTTGCAAAGACGGAACCTCAATCTCGACGGGTAGAACGGCCTCCATCCCATAAACCAATGAATATGGAGTCACCCCAGTAGAAGTTCTGATTGAAGTCCGGTAGCCCCACAGAGCAAACGGCGGCTTATCTGGCTAGTCCCGGTAGGTTTCCACCATCTTCTGCAATATGTGTTTGATATTCTTGTTGGCGGCCTCAACTGCTCCATTGGTTTGCGGCCGATAGGTAGATGACTTATGAAAAGCCACGTTGTATTTTTCCAACAAGTCAATCACTTCCTTCTTGAAGTGGGAACCGTTATCTGAAATTATCTCGTTTGGGACTCCGTAGCGACAGATGATGTTGTTTTTGATAAACTTCGCAACATGTGAAGCCTTCAACACCGCATAAGATTGGGCCTCGACCCACTTTGTAAAATAATCTATCGCGACCAGGATAAACTCATGCCCATTCGACCCCTTCGGAGTGACAGCCTCGATCACATCAATTCCCCAGACTGAAAATGGCCATGGCGAAGTCATATTGTACAGCTTTGACGGCGGAATGTTCATGCGATTTGCATGAATTTGACACTTGTGGCATCGCCGGACAAAACCGATACAATCCTCCTCCATGGTGGACTAGTAGTAACCTTGTCTGAGGATCTTCCGTGCTAGCATTACTTCATTCATGTGCGCACCGCATTCCCCCCCATGGATGGCCTCCATTAGACGCTTTGATTCTTCGACATCGACACACAACTTATGCATTCCCAGATGACCTCTCTTATACAGCTTACCCCCACAAATGATGAACTGAACGGCCATTCTTCTGATTGCCCTTTTATCCTTGGTATTTACCCCCGGCGGATATGCTTCCTTCTCCAAGAAATTCCAAATATCATGGTACCAGGGGTTTTCGTCCTGAACCCCATCTATAGCAGCAATCGACTCGTAGGCTGGCGCAAACTTCTGGTCAATGATGACTGGACACATCCGGACTCCGAACGGGATGTCTATCATGGAAGATAGAGTTGCTAAAGAATCTGCGAACCTGTTGTTCTCTCTTAGTAGATGAGCAAAATTTAGCTTCTCAAACCGAGGAATTAACAAATCCAAGGTCTGGTGATACATCATCATCTTTTCTTCTTTGACTTTCCAGTCCCCTTTTGCTTGAGACACAACAAGGTTCGAGTCCCCGATGACATCCAACCGTCTTGCCCTTAGTTCCAGGGCTGCTTCTAGTGGCAATGCATGCCTCATATTCTGCTTCATTGTTCGAGACTTTGAATCGGAGTTTGAAGGCTAGAGGGATACGGGAATTTTCGGGTGCTATCAGCAACACCCCTATCCCATACCCGTACTGATTTGACGCTCCGCCAAAGTACATCGTCCAAGTTTCATCGTCGATTTGCAAAATGGCTTCATCTGGGAATAAGTATTCGACTGCTTCCACCCCTTCCACTGGATGGTCGGCTAAGAATTCTGCTACTGGTCTTCCCTTGACTGACTTGCGTGTCACATATTTCAAATCGAATTCGGAGAACAACAGCAACCAATGAGCTAGCCTACCCGTAAGTGCTGGTTTCTCAAAAAGATATTTGATGGGATCGAGTCGTGAAACCAACATCACGGAGTGAGCTAACAGGTAGTGCCGTAGCTTCCTGGTAGCCCATACCAAAGCTAAGCAAGCCTTCTCCAACGGTGTGTAGCGAGTCTCATACTCTAGCATCTTCTTGCTCAGATAGTAGATGGCTCTCTCCACTTTGTCTTCAGATTCTTGCGCGAGCAGGCAGCCCATTGTAGTCTTAGTCACTGAAAGGTACAATATCAACGGTTTCCCCGGCTCTGGTGGTGACAACACGGGCGGGTTCTGTGAGTATTCCTTGATCTGTTCAAAAGCAGCTTGGCATCGGCCGTCCCATTGGAATTTCTTGCCTTTCTTCAGGAGACCAAAAAGTGGTTCACAAGTCAAGGTTAATTTTGAGATAAACCGTCTTATGAATTACACTTTACCCAGAAAGCCTCGCACCTCCTTTTCAGTCCTTGGTGGTGGCATTTCTAAGATGGCCTTGATTTTGGAAGGGTTGACTTCGATGCCTCTCTGTGTAATCAGAAACCCCAGCATTTTTCCCGCTGTAACACCAAACGTACATTTCTGAGGATTCAATCGCAACTGAAACTCTCTGATCCTTTGAAAGAATTTTTGCAAGACGGTGTAGTGGCCCTCTCTATTTTTGGACTTGACAATCATGTCGTCCACGTACACCTCAACCTCTTTGTGGATCATGTCATGCAATATCGTGGTCGCGGCCCGTTGATAAGTATCTCTAGCATTCTTTAACCCAAATGGCATCACTCTGTAGCAGTATGTCCCCCACGGGGTGGTGAATGCAGTCTTTTCCCGGTCTTCAGGTGCCATTACGATCTGATTGTAGCCGGAGAAGCCATCCATGAATGAAAGTAAAGCATGCCCTGCTGTGAAGTCCACTAACTCATCAATATGAGCAAGGGAAAGTCGCCCTTCGGACTGGCTCTTTCAAATCCCTGAAATCCACGCATACTGATCTTGCCATCCTTCTTCGGCACCGGAACGATGTTGGCCAACCAAGTTGGGTATTCGGATACCAGCAGGAAACTTGCGTCGATTTGCTTGGTGACCTCTTTATTAATCTTGAGAGCCCAATCCGGGAGGATCCTCCTAAGTTTCTGCTTGACGGGTGAGCCTCGGGGTCAAGAGGGATCCGGTGCTGTACAATCTCAGGATCGATCCCAGGCATGTCTTCGTAGGACCACGCGAAAACATCTTTGAAATCTTTTAATAAAGCGACTAAGCGCTCGCGTTCCTCCAAAGACAACATGGACCCGATCTGGACCAGCCGCGGGTCCTCCTCAGTACCATCATTCACGATAGTGATTTCATCAACTAATGGTTTAACAAATCTTTCCCGCTCTTGTTCAATTAAGCGTTGCAAAACCGGAGGAATTTCGTCCTCGTCGTTTTCGTCAAAATTTTGAAAGTCTGAGTTAATGCAATAAATCAAGGGCACAGAAAAGTACTCAGAAACCACAGCTACTTGATTCTCATTAAGCACATCCAAATCGTCCGATTCTTCGGTTACAATAGACTCAAAAGAGAAAGAAAAAGACGACCTGGACAAGACTGTGGCGTCCGGGTTATCATCCCCAGGATTACCAGACTCAGACTCAGTCGAGCTGGAACTTGATTCCGACTCACAAGACTCGGTGGAATCAGATTCCGGCTCACTACCTGACCCAGTGCTGCTGGACAAAAATCCCTCTTCATTCTGCCAAATGAGAGAGGGTGTGATAGATGCATCCAAAATAGTTGCTGGTAGGCCCGCAGCCGTTTCATTCCCGATCACGCATATCGAGAAGTTATCCCCCAAGCACTTCTGGTCGATCGGAGGATCTGAAAGTAGACATGCCAGTGCTACCCCCATCTCAAGTTTGGTGTCCTCAGACTGCACTTTCTTGCTCTGCTTAGCCTCAGCCAATGGGTTCGTCTGCTCTTCGGCAACATCCTCCTCGGATAACTGCAGATCAAAGAAGATCTCAAAACCTGGTACGCACTTCCTCTCTGCGTTCAGCCACGGCTCTGGAAAGCCACAAAACGGAAAGTCCTCCCCCTCCCGGATGAAGCGTCCGTTTAGGGTACCCTGAATGGGCCTATGCATCAGCTCAAAAGGCTTTCCAGCCTGCTTTGCTCTGGCTCTCCCAGCCATTTCCTTCCCCTTCCTTATCCAGTCCTCTTTGGTGGGCTGATAACCCAAACGAAAGGTATGGGGGTTGTGTGGCACTTCGGCCAATGATGCGACGCCCTTCGGCCGCTCTTTCCCAATCCCATCCCGGGGATGTGTTGAAGCTTGCTCATGAGGTATACAGATTGAGCACTGACATACACTCCCTCATTAACAGCCATGATGTTTTGCACAACCCGAGCCTCAGCTAAAGTAAAAACCTGACATAAACACGTCCTCCATGCCGTGCTCGATTTCTAGGACTGGTGTGTAGATACCTCCGGAGGTGGATGGATCGATGAATTCCGAAAATAATGGCTACTCCCTTTCCATAGGGTATTTCACCATCTGATGCAGAGTGGACGAGACGGCCTTCATCTGGTGCAACCACGGCTGCCCCAAAAGCAGATTGAAGGTTGCCGGAACTTCTAAGACGTGGAAGTCTATCTCATGTTGTCCTGGCCCAACCTTGGTCTGGATTTTTACCGTCCCCATTACTTCCCGGCTCGTGTTGTCATACGCCTGAATTACCTGGGCTGTTGGTACAAAGTCCGCGGTCTTCAAACCGATTGCATACGCTGTCCTTGCCGGGCACACGTTGATGGCGGATCCAGTATCAACAAGAACCACTGGTATCCATTTATTTCTACACTCCACAGAGATGTAGAGTGGCCTATTATGGTTTGCACCCTCAGGTGGTAGTTCCTTATCAGAGAAAGTCATCATCGGGGTAGCTCCTCCCGGAAAGACTAGTCCAACTAGCTGCTCTGGTGTGGTATCTATGGAGAGTTTGGCCTTGTCCATAGCAGATAGAACAGCTTGTCTGTGCACTCGTGATGCCATAAGCAGTCCCCAGATGGAGATGTCTGCTTGTATCTTCTTTAGCTACTTTAGACAGCTTCTTCTTCGATCTGCTTTCTTTCTGCTTTTCAGTTTCCTTATCCTTCCCAGATGCCTCTGGTTGGTCCAGGTGCGGGGGCTTGAAATACTGCCCGCTCCTTGTCATATGGTCGACCTCACCGACATACCAGGTGTCATCTGGTTGATTGCTCCCCCAATCCTCATCTGTGTGGGCAAGACATAAATCATCGTCTTCCCACCACATTCCGTCGGCAGCCCACAGACACCTGTCCGGCTCCGGTATGATTGTACTCGCAATACCTTCAGCCCACATGCTTGCAGCATCTTCTGTCCTTGTGCCCACAGCATTTTCAGTCCCCTCATGGGCTTGGCTTTCCTGGTTCTCTCAGAATCCCAAAACATTTTTTGTTCCACCTGCGTCAGCGCAGTTTGTTGTTCAGCTTTCCCTGTATTCACAATGCTCCTGTTCTGAGCGAAATTCTTCGTACCGGCGCTCTCCGGCAATGTATTCTGGCTTTCGGCCCTTTCGGCCACCACTGATATTCTCGCCCCTGCCGGGCCATGTTCTGGTTGGAACTTCCACAATATCCGGTTGATCATCCAGCCATCTGGTGACCTCTGCCGATTCCTCATAATCAAACCAGTTGACTGCCGCGTCCCCTGGATCTTGGTCGTTGAAAAACTGGAGGTTGGCAAAATTCTCTTCCACAGCCGTCAAATCACCTGCCCCTCGCTCAAATCCATTCCCCTGGATCACACACAGCTCTGCCTTCTCTGGCAATTCTACACTTGGCCCAGCCTGGCCTGCTGACAAGATGTACTCACTTGGATCATAGGCTTTCTCAGCGAAACTCCTAGACTGCTCAATCCCAGACTCAACAATTCCACTCTCCTCTGAAATGCCCTGTCCCATCTTCGATGGTCACCACCATTGGCTCTGGTTGGGTTCTGGAGATGTCCAACATGCACAAAGAATCAGTGCAGTCGGGAAGGAGCACCTCCGGCTTAGGTAGGTGGGATGGGGTGATATAGATACTAGGATCGTAAGACACGGCCCCGGTCTGGATAAAGTTGATTCTGTTGGGAGGGGGAGCTTGGTTATGCGGTGGGAGATGGTTTGTTGTGACATTGGGTTTTTCTAGAGGCGCAATTACCTGCTTGTCAATGAGATCCTGTATCTCATGACGCAATCTAAAACAATGGTCAGTGTCGTGACCATGTTGTTGGTGATATGCGCAGTATTTTGCTGGGTCATGAGAGGGAGGGAGTGGATTTGGTAGTGGCCTCGGCTCTAGGGGCTTCAAATGCCTTTTCCTGATTAATACCCCCAGAGCCATGGACAGGGGCATATATAAAGGCGTAAAGGTTCTTTGCCTCTGGGTTGGTATTTGGTGGTCTGCGTATTGCTTCTGGATGCACCGGAGAAAGGTGTGGTTGCCATGGGTCTTGGAAGGGGAGGGGGAATGGTGGTGACCATGCTCACCTCCGAAGTTCTTGCAGTCGCAGCACCACTCGGGCCTGCATTGTTGTTACGGTTGAAAGTCCTCCTAGGCTGCTCTCTATCTTGGTCAATCAGACCCTGTTTCATTGCATCTTCAATTTGTACCCCCATCTTATGCAGATCTGAAAAGGTAAATAAGGGGAGCATAATCATTTTTTTGCATCAGTTTTGGCTGGAGATTGCGCACAATCATCCTGATTTGATCTTTGTCGGTAGGCCTCAGGGTCATCATTGAGGCCTTCGCCCTCCACCGAGTTACGAAATCCGAGAAGCTCTCCTTAGCTCCTGCCTTGTTGTTTCGAGATCTCGAGTTGTAATCTCGATTTGGGTATTGTAAGAGTATTGCGCGACAAAGGCCTCAGCCATCTCATCCTAAATCCGCTTGACGTCATCCTCTAACTTCGCGTACCAGATAGCGGCCACGCACGACAGGGTCCGGCCGAACAACGAAAGCTTCTGCGGTCTGGTGAGGCCCATTGGCCGTAGTATATCTGAGAAGAGTCGGAGGTGGACCATGGGATCCCCAGATCCGTCGAAGCGATCAATTTGCGGCATCTTGAACCTATCCGGCAGCGTCACAGCCACATCGGTATATCCGTCCTCGATATCTAGAATAGCCTTTACCCCTTGGGATTTCTTGAAAAGCTTCTCTAGCTTGCTCAATTTTAGTGCTGTTGGATTTATTTCGAACTCGAAGGGAGAGTCCGGGTGGTTGATAGGCGTATGTGCCTTGGACAGTTGAGGTGGAAGCGGGGGCGGAGTTGGCCCCGTTGGAAGGTCTGTGTCCTCCTGGATGTTCTGGACATTTAGCAAGATGTTTTGAATGTTTGGCAGAACGTTCTGGACAGTTGGTGTTTGCTCGGGTAACGGGACCCCTGGTGGAGGAGGAACTGGATGTGAGGCAGATGCTCCATTCTGCTGTTGCAGTCTAGTGATGAGCTCGGCCTGTTGGGCCATGATTGTGGCCTGCTGTTTAGAGAACTCTGCTTGGCGGACAGCGTCCTCCTGCATTTGCTTCATGCTTTCTTGGAGCTGTCGCATCATTTCTTCCATCCTGGCCATATTCTGCTGATCTTGCTGACTGACTGGTATGTGTATCTCTATGGCAGAAACTGAAACCTCAGCCTGACTGTTCAGTGCTAGGGTAGACCACTACTCTGGTAACCTCTATTCAGACACACTGCGTCTCCTTGGCCTTCGCCTGACAACTGGGGGTAGAGAGTGAAACATTGGCTGTCCGTCAACCAGATCCTCAGATCGATTGAGTCGACGACCTCTTATCCAGAGTGCTTAGGGAATATCTACTTGGTCTAAAGCAATTGTGCTAAAACTGCCCTAGCAAAAAGATAAATAAAGCAATAAGGAAATAAATAACCAGATAAACGAACAGCATAACAGCTTAAAATAAACACACAACACACAGTTGGGCGCAGCAACACACAGTCGGTAAGCTGATACACACTATCCTCCAACACTGATCATTATCCCTGAATCACTGTCCCCGAAAACTGAATCTGATACCCGCAGATAACTGATTCCCAAAAAAACTGAACTGATGCCCACAGGCCTGATGCCTAAAATCGCAAACTGATACATGCATTCCTGTAGAGACGCACTCTAAAAGCACATAACAGATAAGTGAGAGCCAAAACAACCCTATGTTGGGGTAGGGTTTCCCTGTCCTATTTTGTCAGGAGCTAAGGTTTTACTACGCACGCAGCGGCTTCAAACAACCTAAAATCGGGTAAGCAACCTGTCCTAGCTTGGAATGGTCACTATGGATTTCGATATGCACTAGGTCGAATGGTCAAAAGGGTGCCCCGGTAAAACCGGGGTTTGTGTTTCCATACTGGCAGAGCCCGTAACCGGTAAGCCTTATGGCACGCAGCCTCTGGCAAACTGCTCAGGAATAGTATATGGCAAACACGGTGTCCTAGGCGCACCAATGCAAATGTAATGCAAAGAAACACACAAGTATAATCAAAACAAGATATCATGAGTTCGAGTCAAGTTCTCTAACTCCCCAGCAGAGTCGCCAGAAACTGTAGACGTCCCCGAACGCCCCGGGAGGATGAGTCCTGTTCTGTTCATCTTTAGGCTTACTACAGTTCGGACTTAAATTGTCACGGTTCTCAATCTGAACTAAAGAGTCCAAATCCGGCAAATCGTTTTGAGAAAACGAATTTTTGAAAGAAGTGCCAAACATGGACTGCTTTGCCAGATACAGAGTCGCCACCTAAATATTTTATTTTGGGAAATTTAGGAAACCCTGACTCGTGCCTAAGGCCACGTGTCTGTCATCACCAAAGTTGCCTCGGCTCGGGAACTTGGGTACGATTGGGGAAGGTCACTTCATGAGCACCCCCGCTCGCCCGATCAAAGATCGGCCTCTACTAACCATGATATCTAGTTTTGAAAACATTATGCGTTCTTATTCCGGTTATTAGCCTAGATTTACTATGTGATGCGCACAGCATACAAGTATAGACTGGGTCGCCTGAATTGGAACAAAACATTTCCTGTTTATTTTTGAAAGTGGTTTGCTACTCGCAAGTAGGCTTAAAATGCGGATTTTGCCACCCTCGGGTGGGCTTAGAAAACATGATTTTGTCACTATCTAGTGGGCTTAAAACTCACAGTGAATGAATTGTTCCAATCCAAATAACCCAACCTTCACCTACAGGCATTCAGGCAGTTTATATCACATAAGCACATAGCCTCATGGTAAGCATGCTATCATGGCAGTCACTCACACGCATGCAAGGATGCTAAAGCATAAAACTTACCGAGTACTCTAAGCCAAAACAGAAGCTATGTTAGAAATCCATGCATGATCCTAACTATACAGAAATGCCTAATGCAACACATGCAAAATGCAACTAAGATAGGCTCGGCTATTCTAAACATGGCATATGAAATGCTACAGCTAACATGTATCCAACTCGGAATTGAAATACAATGCAGTGAGTATGATGCGCTGAGCCCGGTGCATGCAAAACAGATGAATGAATGCAAACATGCTATCATACTGTATGCTAATTGAAACATGCCCTAATCTAACCATCATAAGCTGGTAAATAAAAGGGAGAAAGACGTGGGGTTGGAAGACATACATCACACGCATGCACACTTATTACAACATTACCCTTGCTCGGAGGGTCCGAATAAATAATACAGTCCCAAATAAATAATACAGTCCGAATAAATATAAAACCCTAATTAATTAACAAATTTAACTAGGAAAGTAGTAAACTAGCACGTAAATCTATGGACCGCCTCAGCTCTGTTCCGAATGATGAATGATGCGTGCTCGGGTTGCCTTGCGCGGAAATCCATTGTGATGCCCCAATTAGCCTCTGTTTACAATTAAGCCCAGAATATTGCACGAAGCTCCAAAAGACTGCCGGTTTTTGATTTGCTGCAACAGAGGGCAGGAAAGGGGCATGGCAAAGTATTTTCACACATGTATGCATGCCTCGATCCTCGTGCCACCAATCACGTATTTCGATGCATGATGGCCGAGGAGTCGAATTGCATGACTCAATATGAAATGAATGCACATATAAACACAACAAGACCCAGACTCCATCATGGATAATCTGGAGTGTCGGTGACCGGGAATTGAGACACGTTCCGTCACTCGGAGTACGAAACGTCCCTCGTTTCCCGTGCTCGGGCTAATTTCTATCCCAAACACAATGCAATATGCATGACATGCATGAATGTAATCCTAACATGTAACCTAGCATACGTAATGCTATGAAATGGCATACACAATGCTCGATGTAACATGGCATACACAATGCTCTAACATACAACCTAGCTTACACGATGCTATAGACTAAGATGGCATACACAATGCAATATGGGCTTACACCAATATGAGTGGACCTCAGCCACACTCACACCAGTAGCCATAAGATGAAAATGAGACTACCGAAATGCGTGCACACATGCACGCAAACCGAGGACCGAACTTAAGGCACAGCATGCAACTCTAACAAGACATGGCAAGGATGAAGCATGGCATTCAAACATGTAAATTCATGCACTGAAACATGATGCTAAATGATCCCGAATCATGGATATATGTCATACAAGGCATGGAATGGTCCCGAAACTCAAAACTAGGCACATGTATTGACTTATAGCTATACAAAGCATGCATTATTTGACTATGAAGCACAAAGACAGAGCTAAGGCAATCCCAAAACATGAACATTTCTAGTTCAAAGCATGACCAAAAGATACTAGCATGATGGACTAAAATAGCATGCAACTTTGACTAGCAAACATGGTTTACATGGCATGTATATGAAGCATGAGAGAACTCATCAAGCCAGCCAAAATTAGTGAATAAAACATGTCGAAATATGCCCAAATAACTTCTGAAATGCAGCCAACATATGCAAAAATAATGGGTTCCTTTAGAGGGCCATACAAGGGGTTATTAAGCACCTATAAGATAGACACTTAGCAAGACCAAACCAACTTTGGAAATGGGTTATGACAGTCCTAAAACCCACCAAATAGGCCCTGGAATCAATCTCGGTAACATGCAAAGAAAGGCCTCTTTGAGAGGCCTTGAATGCGATTGCTCTACACATGCATCGTTGACATAAAATATGGCCAAGAGGGCCTCGGACAGAGCCAAGGCAGACGTCAAAACGCTCAGAATAAAGCCTGAAAAGTGACTTCAATGAATGCAAAATAGGGTCCCTTTGGAAGGCCAAACATGCTAGTAAAGAGAATGAGGGGTGAGAGGGTCACCCCTCTATGATTTCAAAGCTCAAAACCTCATCAAAGCCACTAAAAATCCACTGGATTTCAGTGGCTAAGAGGCCAAAACAAGGCCAAGGCAAATGCTCAAATGTATGGCTCAAAGCATGTAGAAATGAAGCATGCAAGGAAGGAGATGAATCCAAATAGAAAAGTGACCTCAAGAAAACTTAAAGAGGAGGTCGAAACAAGATTTTTTTCAGTTTATATCAAGCCTCGAAAATATTCACAAGTAGGGCTAAAACATGACCAAAAAATAACCCTAAAAGAGAGATAAAGGACAAGGGGCAGCAGATGGTCTCAAACAGCAAAACGTCCTTCAACAAAGTTGAAGAGGGGCTCAAAATAATACACTTCACAGTTTGGCACGAAGCCCAGAAATGCTCACAAGTAAGGCTAATATATCATACAAGATAAGCCCTAAAAGAGAGATAAAGCACAAAGGGAGAGTAGAAGACCTCAAACAGAAACAAGTTCTTGATCAAACATGAAGATAAGCTCAAAATAAGACTATTTTCAGTTCAGGTCGAAGCCCAAAAATGCCTGTAAAAGGGGCTAAGATATAGAGCAAAATAAGGCAATAAAAGGGGAAATAGGGACTCACCCTTGTAGCACAGCAAAGCAACAGCCTTTGGTCCAAGATTCTGAGCTTCCAACCTCTGCAAATGGCCTCCAAGTTGCTGGAATGGAGTGTGGAGGTGGTAGGCTATGAGGTGTAGGGTAAAATGGCCAAGAACCGAGGTGTTTGAAGGCTTGGAGTAGATAGATATATGGTTGTATGTATCAATGCCCCAGCTGGTTTTTCTAACCCTTAGAAATGAAGTAGGGTGCTGGTTATATAGAGGGAGAGAAGCCTAAGAAAAGGGGGGAAAAACCAATTCAAATATCCCCCCAAAAGGACAGACCCTCGGGCAGAGGGTCTGGTGCAAAACAGCTGGCACAGCTGGAATGCACCAGAAGGGACAAACATGGCCGGCCAGGATCAAAAGGGCCAAGTGGCCGGCTGGCCACCTCCCCTGGTCGGGCGACCAAGGGTCAAAGGGGTCAGAAGAATTGCTGGCCGGCCACCCCAAAAAGGTGGCCTCCCAGATAAGTGCAACACAGCTGTATGGTCAAAACCTAGAAAATGTGAACCAGGAGAGAGAAAAACCAACTTTTTAGAGGGGTTTAAAAGGGTCAAGAACAATTGCTGGCCGGCCTACCCATATTGGTGGCCTCCCAGGTGTGTACAACACAATGGTGTGGTGGAAAGTCATAAAAAGTGGCCCGGGAATGGGAAAAACCAGCTTCCTAGTGAAGAAAACGGGCGATGAAGAGCGATGAAGAAATAAAACTAGTTTTTTCAGAAAAATTGCTGGCCTCCCACCTTCCTACAACCTTTCTAACAATGAAAATAAGGTCCCTGCCAAAAATGGACCAAGACGGATGCAAAACGAAGGTTCGGGGGCCAAAACGCGTAGTTCAGGGCCTCGAAAACAGACTGTTAGGCACCGGAAGTGGTGTTCGACCACGGAGTTGGTCTCTCGGGTACAGTGTCTCTCAAAAGGGAGTAAACAAGGTGTGTGCTAAAAGTTGGAGCAAACGGAGGTAGTTAAGCGGTCCCGAACCAGGGCACACGGTCGACGGCTTCGAAAACCGGGAATCGGGCTCCAAACGAGAAAAATGGCCTACGACCACGAAACGTAGCCTACGGCCACTGAGAGATGATCTACGATACCTCTCCCTCCCTTTAGGAAGAGAAAACAAAGAAAACAAGGCCTGGTTCGCAAACTGAGGCAAAGCACAAAAGAGTCCGGAAGTCCAGAGGCAAGGCTCGCAGCTGAGACTCTAAAACCTCAGAACGAGCACAGAATGCAACATCACCAAGCGCTCAATTGGTGACGTCTGAGTCTTAAGGTCGGTCAAAAATGGGGTGTCTACAGTTAGTATGATGCGCCGAGCCCGGTGCATGCAAGACAGATAAATGGATGCAAACATAGTATGCTAATTGAAACGTGCACTAAACTAACCATCATAAGCTGGTAAATAAAAGGGAGAAAGATGTGGGGTTGGAAGGGATACATCACACACACACGCACACTTATTATAACATTGCCCTCCTCGGAGGGTCCGAATGAATAGTACAGAATAAACTAGCTAATCTAAGCTAATTAAACTAATTATTACACAACATTAATTAATTAACGAATTAACTAAGTAAGTAAGGAAACTAGAATGTAAATTAAACAAAATGGACTGCCTCAGCTCTGTTCTGAATGATAGGGATGCATGCATGCTCAAGTCGCCTTGTCGGGAAATCCATCGCGATGCCTTGATTTGCCTCTGTTTGCAACTGGTCCCAGAACACTGTACAAAGCTCCAGAAGGCTGCTGACCAGTTTTTGCTGCTGGTTTCCGGTTTGCTGCAACAGAGAGCGAGAAAGGGGCATGGCAAAGTATTTTCAACATATGTGTGCATGACCACTCTCCCCATCATTGCACAAGCTCCGGGGAGTGTAGTCCTCGATCCTCGTGCCACCAATCACGCATCTCGATGCATGATGGCCGAGGAGTCGGGTTGCACGACTCGATGTAAAATGAATGCACATATAAACACAACAAGGCCTAAACTCCATCATGGGTAATCCGGAGTGTCGGCAACCGAGAATCGAGGCACGTTTCGTCACTTAGAGTATGAAATGTCCCTCGTTTCCTGTGTTTGGACTAAACCCTATTCCAAACACAATGCAATATACATGGCATACACAATACGACTAGCATGCAACCCTAAACGCAATGCAACCTAATCATGCTAGCATGCGAGGGATGATATGCAAACATGCAACTAGCATACACAATGCTATGAACTAAGAATGGCATACTCAATGCACATGAACTATATGGCATACACAATGCACATACGAAGATGGACATGCACGAATACATGAACAAGGCATACACAATGGACATGCAGTCTGTGCCTTCCAGCTGGCACAGCTGGAATCAACTCACTGAGACAGAACTGATGGGAGCTGGCCGACCACTGGTCAGCCGACCACTTGCCCTGGTCGACTGACCAGGGTCAAAAGGTTCAAGTGGTCGGCAGCCTCCCAGGCTGGTCTCCACATGAAATGTAAGCAAGTGGTTTGGTGGGCGACTAGTAAATGTGGCCTAAAAACCAAGGAGACCAGCTTCTTGTCAAGAAAATCGGCCGGCGAAGAGAATGGTGGTCTCCAAGGAGAAAAGGTGGTCTCCCACCCTTGTACCACCTTCCAAACAATGAAAATAGGGTCCATGCCAAAAATGAACCAAGACGGATGCAAAACAAGGGTTCGGGGGCCAAAACGCGCAGCTATGTGCCCCGAAAACTGACTGTTAAGCATCGAAAGTGGTGTGTGACCACGAAGGTTTTCTCTCGGGCCACAGTGTCCCTCTAGAGAGAGGAAACAAGGTGTGTACCAAAAACTGGAGCAAACGGAGAAAGTTAAGCGGTCCCGAACCGAGGCGCACGGCCGACGGCTCTGAAAATTAGAAACTGGTCTCCAAACAGGAACAGTGGTCTACGACCACGAAAAGTAGCCTACGACCACTGAGAGATGGTCTACGAGACCTCTCCCTCCCTTTGGAAAGAGAAACAGAACCTAGTTCGCAAACCGAGGCAAAACACAAAAGAGTCCCGAAGTCCGGAGGCAAGGCTCTCAGCCGAGACTTCGTAACCTTAGAACGAGCACAACATGCGCAATCACCGAGCGCTCAATCGATGACGTCTGAGTCTTAAGGTTGGTAAAAAATGGGGTGTCTACAGTTTGTCATTGATTTTAGACAGATTCAGAGATTCATCATAAAGCTTTTCGTAAGCTTGTTGTAGATCATCACCGGTAATCTCATCATTGTCTTCAGATGTAGATGTTTCATCATCATCTTTTTGCTCCTCATTCTTCTTGACCTCATCCAGTCAGGCAACTAAGGTAGAAAATTTGCTGCATGGTAGTGAAGGTGAATCTCCTCTTTCATGGAATTGGCTCAGAATCTCACATGCATCTTTAGCCTTTGTGCAGTGAGCAACCCGTTGCTGTTCTTCATCAGAAATTGCACCAAGAATAGAAATCAGGGCTCTCTGATTGCTCGGATTGTCAGCACTTTCTGTATCTTCTTCAATGGCTTGCCAGCCTTCTCGGTCAGAAGCTCTCAGAAACGCCCTCATTCTGATCTTCCAATACAGGTAGTTACTCCCGTCAAAGGTGGGAGCATGATGCAGGTTCTGACCACGAGCTAATTCCGCTGGCTTTGGAAGAGGTTGAGTAAAAGTGGACCAAAATGCCATGAAAGCGCTATCCCCGTCTTCGCCGGATTCAGGTTCTTCGGGTTCTTGCTCCTACCCGCTTTCATCATCCCAAGTCACAGTGTAGACTTTCTTTCGATTCTTTTTCGACGGACATTCAAGGGCAATATGGCCAAACCCTTGACATTCATAGCACTTGACCCCTTGCCCCTTTATAATCTTCTTTTCAGTTTTTTGAGCAAGTTTTGGTGGAAAAGTTTTGGGTTTTTCATTATTCTTGTCTTTTGAAATAGGGTCTCTGAAATTAGGCTTCTTTTTCTTCAATTTTTTTTTTAAACTGTTTAGTAAAAGCCGTCATCTCAGACTCTAAATCAAATTCAGTCTCCGAAGTTTTTGCAGTCTTATGAGCACTAGTGAAAGCCACACTATCTTTTTGTTTTTTCTTTGAAATCTGGTGGGCTTCATAAGTCTGCAAATTTCCAACCAACTGATCAAGCTTGAGGTTATCAACATTTTGAGCCTCCTCAATGGCTGTCACCTTTGATTGGAACCTCTCGGGTAAAGACCTCAAGATTTTTCCAACAACTTTAGCTTCAGGGATTTTTTCACCGAGTGTGAAACAGGAATTCACGATATCACTAAGTTTTGCATAGAAATCATCAAACGTGTCATCATCGTGCATAAAAAGGGTTTCAAAGGCAGATGTGAGACGTTGAAGTTTTGACCTTTTGACAGAAGTAGTACCTTCGTGAATCATTTCAAGAATGTTCCAAGCCTCTTTTGCTACCTCACACGTGCAGATACGACGGAACTCTTCAGGTGTGACGGAGCAAAACAGGGATTTGAGAGCCTTACTGTTCCAACTCGGGTTTTGGTAATTAGTTGTGTCCCATTTATTAAGGGGTTTAGGAATATCAACACCATCAATGGTGACAGTAGGTTCACTCCACCCATAGATCACGCAGTGCCAAACTTTCTCATCGATGGATTTTAAAAACGCTCTCATATGAGCTTTCCAATAAGAATAGTTTGTACCATCGAGTAAAGGAGGTCTATGGGTCGAGTTACCTTCATGAATAGAATCCATATCACTAATCACACAATCACACTCCTATAGTTTTGATAAAAACAAAGAGTGACCCGCTCTGATACCAATTGAAAATCCCAAGTGATTCGTGATTAGATCAAGATTAAAATATTCCAAATCCCAATTATTCAAAACATGCAATCTAAATCATCAAGCCCTTACGAAAGTGATTTAGATTGTTGTTTTTCTGAATAAACAATAAATCAACACAAACGATTTTTACGTGAAAAAACCACAATTGAAGGACCTTCAATTGTAATAAAAAACCACGGGCGAAACGCCACTAATCAATCCACTACGGAAGAAAGAAAGATTACAAAGATAATACACAAATTACCCAACTCAGTCAATTTGTCTTCACACCTTCTGTAATTCTTTCACCAAGCCTTCGTCTCGGAACTGATTGATCTGAAGTTGAATCCACAACTCCACTTGTCGAATCAACGACTACGTATAGAATCAAACTCCTTTGAAACTCTACGTTTGAATCTTCAGAATCCATCGAAGATTAACACTCTCGTATGTATTCGATCAACCTCCTTGATATGTGCTTCTCAATTCATGAGTTGAATACTCATTCAATTTTATCAAGGAAAACTCACAAAAACTCTCCAGAAGAAAACCTTAGAAAACCTCAAAATAGATCTGGAAAAAGTAATCCTAGTTTTTGGAGAAAACCAACTACTTATAGAAATCCAAATTTTGAAGCTCGCTCGAGCGAAGCTTCTCTCGCTCGAGCGAGAAGCTTATCTCGCGTGATTTCCATAAGTGCCTTCGCTTAAACCTTCGCTTGAGTGAGCAATCACCTCTTTCAGGTTTTGATGTAGACGCAGTTCTTCGCTCGAGCCATGAAGGCTTCACTTGAGCACACATTCATAGCTTTCAGGTTTTTTTCAGACGCAGTCCTTCGCTCGAGCGAGGACTCCTTCGCTCGAGTGAGGAAGACAAAACAGTGAGGAAATTTTACAATTCAATTAAAAAAGTTGTTCGCGGGATTGACAAGACTAAGGACCTAACACATTTGGTGGACTTTGAGACTAATTTTGGTGATTAAATATGTTCACTTTTTAGGATTTATTAAGTAAAATATTAATGTAAAAAATCAAGATAATCAAATATCAATAGATATATGTTTGAATCAGGGGTAAGTCCACTCTTTGACTTACCCTGAAACTCTTTTTACTGCTACCATATATTGCTATTATATATATATATGTGTGTGTGTGTGTGTGTGTGTTCTTGAAGTCCTCCCATTATAATTTTCAACACCCTGTTACTCCAACTCAACCAAACAAGAATTTTTTTGAATTTAAGAAACAATAATCACCATAGTAGAGGTTTAAATGGTTTATTTTCATCAAGATTGAAAAAAAAAAAAGTAGTATCAAATTGAATTTTTCGGTTTGGTTGGTTGAGAAATTGAAACTGACTTCATGTTATAGTTTACTTTGGTCAATTTAATATAAATGAGAGATTTTATAGAATTTTATAGAAATTTGTAAGATCTCAATTGGAAATAAATGAAGAAAAATGGTGAAATATATGATAAATATTGATATGTGGTTTCTTTTATATAATTTATAAATTTAAGTTTTGAAATGCCTAATAAATATTTTTAGAGTCACCACTGGTTTGAATCATATTTGTTTTAAAAAATTAGCAACAAATATAATTTTAAAAATACCAATTCATTTTTTATAATATAAATGTGATTCAAACATGTAATTATCAATGTCTAATTCTCTTGATTTTTTTCATAATTATTTTGGTCAAAGAATCTTAAAAAATGAACGGTTTGGTTCATTGAGATCGGCCCCAAAATGGGCCACCAAATCCAAGCACTCTCTCAAATTAAGATGACCAACTTGAAAGAATCTAAACTCATATGTATATATATCTATATATATAATATCAATATCTATCAAGCTACTTCTGATATTATTTTATAATTTTTTACAAAATATTAGGGAAAAATTGATTTTCAGTGAAATAGTGGATAAATAATTTCATTTTTTGGTGGTACAAGTTTTGTGTGTGTGTAGTGTAAGTCCATTCATATGTTTGGTACAAATATTATCTGTGTCTTAGAGCTGCACCCAAAAAAGAATTAAAAAAAAAAAAATCAAGGGGGACTTACGTGTATGTCTTAGTAAGTGGACTTATTGTCCAATAGGTCCTATGATAATTAATGGTGTTTTTCATCAATTATTATTAAAAATTCGTCACTAATTATTAATTTTCAGCGACAATTTGAAAATTGTCACAAAAAATTTCACTAATTATAAGTTTTACTGACAGTTAAAAAAAATATCACAAAAAAATGTCACTAATTTTTAACTTTCAGTAACAGTTTAAAAAATTCATCACATAAAAACGTCACTAATTTTAAGTTTTAGTGACAATTTATAAAAACCGTGACCAAAAAAAAAAAATCACTAATTGTCAATTTTTAGCGACATGCAAAAAATCGTCAAAAAAATTATTTTTAGCGACTATTTTACTATGACTTATTTTCAATAGGAGTTGATAGAAATTAAGTCCAACTATTAGGACCTATTGATACTTTATCCAAAAAGAAATCTATATTGCAATTATTTTATAAGTATCCCATTGAATTATAATTTTTCCAAACATTAACTGCTCTAATTTTTAATGGGGGATTTGGTCAAAGTCCTCTTATAATAAAACTTTAATGCATTAATGACAAGCTGAAAAGGTTTTTCTTGAAAGGTCTAGCATATACGACTATTACTAAAATATTAAATTTTAAAATAATATAACTTTTGATCAAAACGTCGATTTTTAATAAAATTTGAATTTTTATAATCCTCTCATCAATATCTATCAAATACGATCCATGTTAACTATGAAATTTTTAAAACAAAATAATATATTATTACCATTAAAATTGATGTAAACAGTCACATGTAACGTGTTACTCTGTTTCATAATAACATGTTATTCTGGTTCACAGTAACATGTTATTTTGATTCACAGTAACATGTTACTCTGACTATAGCGATCCCGGTTTATCTCCGTTATTTATTATGTTCCGGACTTAGGTTCCGTCATGGTTGTTGTTGTCTATATCTTGTTTCCGTCCTTTAAATTCTTTGTATTTGAGTTTTGGGATGTGTTGGGTAAGTTTGGAACAGCTTGATTGTGAGTTGGAACAAATGGTTACTGTCCAGAATTTGCCATGTATATATCAGTTCGCAGCAGCGGGTTTATACATCACTTTTTCATCTCCTTTTCATCCCAAACCCCTAGATCCGGCTGCCTCTCTCTCTCTCTCTAAGCACTTATTCTCTCTACAAACACACTTGATCTAGAGGGTTTCTACCCTACTTCCTTTGTAAAAAGGGTGGAGTCTCACGTGGGCTACATTTTGATCCGAAAATTCTTGGATTTGAAGCATCTTGAGTTTTTTTTTCATCATCTCCTTTGAGTCTCTTCATCTGAGGTAGGGATAAACTACTCCTTCTTATGAGTTTTAACATAAACATTTGTCATTTTGTATAAATGGTGAGATTTGGTAATTTGGGAAGTGAGGGTTTGAGATTTGTAATGTTTAAAAGAGGGGCTTCTTAGTTTTGGGTCCCTTTGTTAATGTGAGGTCTTGAAATGGAATTATGTGTGTACAAATCATGAAATTAAGTCTTAGGGTTGATATTTGAGGAAGAGGGAAAAATGCCCTAATTGGGTTTAAATGAATTATTTGTCAAAACAATGGAATTGACTATGGAAATATATAAGTTAGTTGGAAATTATGAAATTGGGGGAAAATGTAATAAATTGGTGTGGTTGGATTGAAAATCGCTTACCTATGGAAAATGTGTAAATTTATCTGTTTGATGAATTTAATTATATGTTTAGAAATAACTGTTTGGGGCTATCGGTGGAGGATAGCCATGATTGTTGTAGAGTTGCATGATGATTAGGTAAACTAAAACTAATCAATTGGAATATGTCATTGAATATGACAGTTGGAATGACACATTGAATATGTGCACCAATTGATCATTGTATATGATAAAGTGTTTAAATACATTGCATATGTATCTTTGTTTTGGAGGAGATAGGGGATGTACTCCATGGTTTGGGAGGAGATAGGGGATGTACTCCATAGTTTGGGAGGAGATAGGGGATGGACTCCATTGATAATTAAGTTGGCCGAAGTGTCCAGGGTGAAGTCTCGAAACCTTTTACACATCAGAATGATGTTAATGAATTGAAGTGTTGATAATATGAGTTGTAGTCTCATTTTGAATTGTTAATGAATTGAAGTGTTGATAATATGAGTTGTAGTCTCATTTTGAATTGTTGATGAATTGAAGTGTTGTTTTATGAGTTGTAGCCTCGTTTGAATTACTTGGATAAGTGAACCATGTCAATAAAGTGAATTGGAAATATAAATGAAACTGGGTCAAAAGATGAATATCAATGTTAATGGATTATAAAGAAAATGGTGTGTATCGATGCACATGTGTTGAACATTTATCAGATGCTAATGTTTTAGTTATTTCTCATAATTGGTTTAGCATATCTCTACTGGGCTTTGGCTCACCCTATATAGGACATCATTTTCAGGTACAGGGGACATGCCTCCTCCAAGGATCTAGCTTGGGTGGTTCAGAGGCAACAAGCTTTCTTTTGTTGATTTTTCTTTTATGTTATGTGTTTTATTTCCAAGCCGAGGGCTTTAATTGTAAAGGGCTTTTGACCCTCCTTTGTTGTAACCAAGTGTTGACTTGGAAAGTTGTAAGCCCGTCGGGCATTTACTTTTGTTGTCAACATGTAATACTTTTGTAAAGAACACTCTGATGAATGAATGTATAATTTATTCTCCTATGTCTATGGATATTATGAATGATCGAGTTATGCATTTATTTTTGAGGGCGTTACAACTTGGTATCAGAGCGTACCGGGTTTGAATACTTTGGGTACGTGGGAAGTGGTTAGTACCATAATGGGTTTGTCTCGCTTGTTAGAGACTTATGTATGATGTTATGTGTTTATTTGATAACATGCTTATGTGACTATATGAGTATGGGATTTAGTTTCTAGGATATTGATCGGGTCTACGGGTTTCTGGGAGTCCTGTTGGAAAGGCACTTGATCAATGCCGTTTCTAACTGAAACTCTAGCAACGCCACAGGACGATGTAGACACCCCATTTTTGACCGTCCTCAAGACCTGGACGTCACCGCTTGAACACTCGGTGATTATCCATGTTCGTGTTCGTTTGGAGTTCTCGGAGTTCTCGGCTACGCGCGCCTTGCCTCAGGACCTCCGAACTCGACCGTTTTGTGTTTGGTTTTGCACCAAACACTTGTGTTTTGCCTTGGAAGGGCAGGGAATGCTTTGTGAGGCATCCCCACACACCACCGGCAGTGGCTAGAGGCCACCGGCTGGTTGGTGTTGCCACCGGCACTATATTGTGCCAGTCGGCACTCTTTTGTGCCGGTCGGCAGTCAATTTTGGCAAATGACCATTTTGCCCTGCCGACTACTGTACAGCTGCTTTATCAGATATTTTTTAGACAGCTGTATCACTTTTTGCTCCCCTCCATACACGTGTATGGAGGGATGAGCCTTTAGGCTTGCTTAACTTGTAAGTTTTGTGCCTATACAAGAGAAGCCTCTTCTCTTGACTCAGGGTTGAAGTTCTTGAGAGACTTAGCCATTTTTAGAGAGAACCAAGCTCTGGTTCTAGGGTTAGAATAGATACACATCCTATCTCTCTCTTTCTCTTTTGTATTCTAGGTGTTTTGGTTCACATTATTGCACTAAAACACCTAGTCTTCCACCTTTCCTTGGTGTCCTCAAAAATCAGAGCTTATTCTTGAAGTTTTTGGCTGGTTTGAAGCTCAAGGAAGCAACAATATCAACCTTTGTGAAGGTGGTCATCAAGGGTAAGAAACTAGCTCTTTTTACCCCATTCTTGCACTCCATTTTTGCCTAGTTTTGAACTTTTTGTGCTTAGTCTTTAACACATAAAAGTTCTGATTTTTAAGCCTCTTTATTGTTTATTAAGAGTGTTTGGTGGTTTGGGCAAGTTTGACCACCCTTAGGCCTTGAAAAGGCCCCTTTTTGTGCTATTTTGTGAGAGATCCGAGACTTTGGTGCTTGGGCCTCTCCACCACTGAAATCTTGAGGGATTTCAGTGGTGGAGATGGTGCCTTGAAGTCTCCAAAAGGGGAGGGCCACCCCTCTCCTTGATGTCCTTGGAAAGGGCAAGTTTTGGCCTCCAAAGGAGCACCATGTTTGGTTGTTTGTTGAGCATGTCTTGGCAGCATTTTATGTTTATTATGCCCTAATATGACATTGTTATAAGTTGGTTTTAGCACTCCTTGCATGTTTTGCATAGTTGCTTTGTAATGCCTCTTTGGTCCCTTAACATGCCTAGGTTGCTAGCCCTAATTTGAGCATGCTTTAGGCTTAGATTCATGAAGATTTTGTGCTTATTTTGACATGTTCTAGCTCTGTCCATAGTCATTTGGGTTGATCTTGGCATGCATTGTATAGCCCCTTTGCATTTTAGGCTTGCTAGCCTTTGAGCATGCATGTGTAGCATGTGTTGCTTACCTCATTTTGATGGTTTGGCACCATCTAGTATGTCATTTCAGCCCCTTTGGTGTGCTTGTATGCTTGCCTTAGTTGCCTCTTTAATGCTTTAAAAGCATGTATTGAATGCTCCATGTTTTGGTCATTATGCATGCCTTTGGTTTCATGTCATCTAGATGCCATCTAGGTGGTCCTTTAGACTTAGTTTTATGTGTTAAAACTCTGATTTTAGTTGCTTAAGTATTGCCATGTATGGTTGTACTAGGTATGGTTCAAAGCCTCATTGGCTTGCCTTAATGCTTGGACCATTTGTATGCCTTGTTTGGCTTGCTTTGTTAGTTGGTTTAGCACCATGTTTTGCATGCTTTTCAGAGCTTACTATGCATACTAATGGTCCATATTTGTGCCTCTTAGGTGTGTTTAAGAGTTGCTTAATTATGCTTAAGTGTTGGTGCTTTAACTTGTGCATGTGTGCATGTGTGTTTGGCCCTCATGATTTAGCATTTTGGCCACTGATTTTAAGCCTATATGAGTTGCCTAAGTCATGTGTAAGATCATCATTTAATTGGTTTGCATGCTTGTCTTGAATGCTTGCTTGAACCCTTTGCATAAGTATGTTGCATAGTCCATGTTGCATGCCTAGTTGACATGCTTAGGTTGCATTTGCATTGTGCATGTTTGACCTCTTGAAGTGGAGTATGATAGAGGTTTAGCACCCTTGTTTACTTGTTTGCATTGCATGCATTTGAAATCAAAGTTGCACTCTTGGTTCTTTGGGCCATCATGCATGGAAATGCGTGATTGGTGGTCCGGGAATCGAGGCACATGCCCCCTTGAGTCAAAAACATGATAAGAGGTGTGTGTAGTGCATAAATACCTTGAATCACATTGCCATGCATGTTGTTGTCCTCTGCTGCTGTGAGTTGCAGGTTTTGCAGGCATTTAGTCCGGCCGGCAGTGTTTAGTGCCGGCCGGCAGTAAACAAGCTGCCGATGGATGAATTTTGTGCCGGTGGCCTCCTCCTTCAGCCGGTGGTGCTCTACCCCAGCCGGTGTACTCCCCAGTGCCCTAAGAGGTACTTCTGGGACTTTGGCAATTTTCTGAGGAGGAGAGCAGAGGAAACAGAGGCAATCCGTGCATGGCAGTGCGGTTCCGAGCCAGTCCCGAGCGCGTGTTGCATCCGGTCCTCATCCCGAGGCGGTTTACTGCTTTAATTAGATTAATTAATTTATTTGATTTAATTTTAATAATTAGAATTTTGTAATAATTTATTCATTTATTCTTTTGGACTGTATTATTATTCGGTCCCTCCGAGTGAGGGCGTGCTTGTAATAAGTGTGTGTGAGTGGGTGTATGTCTTCCAATCCCCATTTCTTTCTTCCCTTTTATTTACCTGCTTACGATGGTAGATTAGGGCATATTTGAAATTAGCATACCTTATGCAATGCATGTGTGCATCCATACATTTGTTAACATGCACCGGGCTCGGCACATCATACAAACTGCATCGTACTTTCAATTCCAAATTGAATACGTGATAGTTGTAGCATTCCACATGCCATGTCTAAGATAGCCGAGCCTGCCTAGGTTACAACTTTGCATGTGTTGCATTAGACATTTCAGTATGCTTAGGTCCATGCATGGATTTCTGATAAGCTTCAGTTTTGGCTCGGAGTACGATGTAAGTATTTTACGCTTTAGCATATCGCATGCGTGTGAATGTTGCCATGACAGTATGCTTACCATGCGGCTAAGTGCTTATGTGAGATAAACTGTTTGAATGCCTGTGGGTGGAGGTTGGGTTGCTTGAGTTGGAAAACTCATTGAAATCCGTATTTTAGCCTACTTGCGAGTAGCAAAACCCGAAGCATTTTTAAAACGAACGGATATGCAATGATTCTTTCCAAATTAGGCGATCTAGTCTATACTTGTTTGCTGTGCGCATAACATAGTAATCCTAGGCTAATAATTGGAATAAGGGCATGTAATGTTTTCAAAATCAGATATCACGGTTAGTAGAGGCCGGTCTTTCGGACCGGGCGAAAGGGGGTGCTCATAGCTGACCTTCCCCGATCGTACCCAAGCTCCCGAGCCAAGACATTTGGTGATGACGGACAGGTGGCCTTCGGCACCGAGTCAGGGTTTCCTAAATTCCCCATTAAAAAATATTTAGGTGGCGACTCTGTAATCTGGCAAAGCAGTCCATGTTTGGCACTACGTTTCAAAAAATCTGTTTTTTCTTCAAAACGATTTGCCAGAGTTGGACTCTTTGGTTCAGATTTAGAACCGCAACGACAAACAAAAGGAGAGTCCGAGCTGTAGCAAGGTCCCACGCGGGCGCTGTTACAGTTTCTGGCGACTCTGCTGGGGATGTTTAGAGAGCTTGACTCGAACTCGTGATATCCTGTTTTGATTTCGTTTATGTGTCTCTTTGCATTGCATTGCATTGGTGCCCTAGGACACCGTTTTGCCATCTGCCATTCCTGAACGGTTTGCCGGAGGCTTTCTTGTCAAGGCATGACCATAAGGCTGACCGGTATGGGCTCTGACAGCATGGGAACACAAACCCGGTTTTACCGGGGCACCCTTTCCGACCATTCGACCTAGTGCATATTCGGATCCATAGTGACCATTCCAAACTAGGACAGGTTGCTCACCCGATATAGGTTGTTTAAAAACCGCTGTGTGCGTAGCGAAACCCTAGCTCCTGACAAAATAGGACAGGGAAACCCTAACCCCACATAGGGGTGTTTGTTCTCTCTTTACCTGCTATGTGCTTTTAGAGTATATCTCTGCAGGGGAACGCATATATCAGTTTGCAAGTTTGGGTATCCGGCCTGGGGGCACCGGTATCAGTGTTGTTGAGAATCAGTTGTGTCTGCGGGCATCAGTTCAGTTTTGAACAGTGGTTCTGAGGAACAGTGATCAGTAGTAAAATACAGTTGTCCGACTACATCCGTGTTTGATCCGTTTGGGGCTGAAATGCTGCTTGCTTTTTCGTTTCAGTTCAGAGATTCAGAGAATTGATCCAGGACAGTTAGTGTTTTCTCCTTGCTGAGGCAGGATTTAGCATGACGCAGAATTCAGAAGAGATCGTGGTCATGACGGCCGCGTTGGATCAAGAAATCACCCTACAGGATGAAACTACTGTTGACATGCCGCATCCGCCCAGATCACCGGCTGCGCACCCAGTTTGGGCCCCTCAGCTATATCAGGCTCGCGAGCCCACTACATTTGAACTAATGGGGATGATAGGTGATCTTCAAAGGTCCGTGACGGATCTCGCCTATGGGATGTCAGTTTCACCACCAGCCGCACCATATGTCGGAGGCTTTGTACCCCAGAACCCCACTATTGGGGCGAATTGTAATTGAACTCAGCCAACCGGAGATGGCCTCCAGTTATGGCAACGACGCATCAAACCAAGTTCTGAATCAGGCCGAGGCCAGAGATAAAGGCAAGACGAAGGCAGATGCCGACCCTATCGAACAACTGCTGTGGGCAGTAGAGGCTTTGAAAGCCAAGGGAATGAACAAGCAACAGATATCCGCAGTTATGTCAAAAGCTGTGGAGGCTGCTTTCCCCACTCCGCCTGAGGGCAGTTCCAGTCAATCAGAGAATCGGGATAGGCCCCTCATCCCAAACGGTTCTTCCCGCTCCCAACCTTGCATCCGGGAAGGATCAGAAATCCAAGGCCGCTCCCGCCGATCCGTTCGCTAGTGCATCTAGCAAGAGTACTCAGGCCCCGAAGTATCTGCCCCGAGGGCACAGGGTCTTCCACCCTCTCTACATGCCTCTGTCTAGGGCACTTTTGATTTTGGCCAAAAAGGGGCATCTCAAACCCTTGGAGCCCCGACCCCTACCGAAGAATCTCCCTACCACACATGATGCTTCCCTGTACTGTGCGTACCATCAGCAGACAGGCCATGCCACTGACAATTGTTTTCGCCTCCGTCACGAGGTGCAGGATCTGATTGACAACGAGGTTATCCTCCCGCCCACCTCGGCCAAGTCAGTCACTACAGAGTTCTTGGATTTGAAGACACAGATACTGCGAGTATGTAATCGAAGGTGAACCGCCTGTGGGCAATGCTTGGCGCATTTTTGGATGTGGCGTTTGGCACGCATTTTTGGGCATCTATTAATTTCTATAAATTCTGACTTGGGTGTCGAGTCAGTCTTCTGTTTTGTCTTGAGCCTGTCTCATTGTTTTGAGTCAGTCCTTTTGCTTAAGGGTCTGTCTAATTGTAATGAGTCAATCCCTCTTGTATAGAATACCATGGTGATTTTGGGGTTGTTACCTCAAACACCGTTTTATCTTATAAACAGTAG
>JAPPVO010000013.1:76075682-76107556 GCA_030407325.1 Camellia japonica | reverse complement strand
GCTCGGCTAACCCTAAAATGGCATGTGAAATGCACTATTCGATGCACGTATTCAATTTGGAATTGAAAATACAATGCAGTTTGTATGATGTACCGAGCCCGATGCATGTCAACAAATGCATGGATGCACGCATGCATGCATAAGGTATGCTAATTTTAAATATGCCCTAATCTACCATCATAAGCAGGTAAATAAAAGGGAAGAAAGAAATGGGGGTTGGAAGACATACACACACTCACCCACACTTATTACAAATATGCCCTCACACGGAGGGACCGAAAAATATTACAGTCCGAATAATAAATAAATTAATTATTACAAAATTTCTAATTATTTAACAAATAAATGCAAAATAGAAAAGGCCGCAGCCCCGCCTCGGGATACGCGAATGATGCATGCTCGAATCCGACTTGCCCGGAAACCCGTTGCCATAGCATTGCTGCCTCTGTTTTCACTGTCCTACCTTTCTGAAACTGCCAAAGTCTCAGGACATGTTCCCTGCACACTGAGGATCATCATCGGCTGAATAGAATGTCCACCGGCCGTGTACAATGTCCATCGGCTGGAGATAAAGCTATCGGCTGTCCATCAATGGCCGGTCGGCACTCTATACTGCCGATCGGCAAAAACTCCCTGCAGAAGACAGTTTGACAGCAACAAGGACAGACAGTGTATGGCATGGAATTCCAAGCAAATGTATGCACGGACACACTCCCTATCATGCAATGGACTCAAGGGAGCATGCCCTCGACCCCCGGGCCATCAATCACGCTTTCAATGCATGATGGCCCAAAAGCCAAGTTAGCAACTTTGATATCAAATGAAATGCAAGCATAAAACACACCAAAGGGCCCAACCTCTTCATAATTGATCAAGAGGCAAGGGATGCATGCTTAATGAAATGCAACCTAGGCATGGAGGCTAAGTATGCAACATGAACATACAAATGAGCAATGTATACTAGGCGCGCAACCTAACATGTAAACAAACATGGCATGCAGCAACATGCAACGATGGACTTAAACTAACATGGGTAGCTCGCAAGCATGCCAAAATAGCGGCCATAATCATGGAAATGAAGGCACAAAATGCACACACACATGCATGCAATCATGGTCCAACACCTTAAGCATAAACAAGGCAACTCTTAAGCACACTTAAAGAGGCTAAGTATGGACATATAGCATGCAACGTAAGCTCTGAAATCATGTTATAGGAGGTTCCAAACCAACTAAATAAATCAACAAAGCATGCAACAATGCTCACACATTCACATACTTGAAGCATACAAGCCACAAAATGCAAAGAGGCTATATAATGCATGCTAGGATCGACTCAAACAACTTAAGACAGACCTAAAGCATGGAAAATAAGCACAAAATATTCACAAATCTAAGCCTAAAACATGCTCGAACAAAGGCTAACAACCTAAGGCATATTAAGGCAATTACAAGGCATCACATGGTAGGTATGCTAAGCATGCACCAAACTGAAAAATACCCTTCTACAATACTGATGAGGGACCAAAAATATGACTACCCACAGTAGATGACAAGCCCCAAATCAATATACAAACATGCTCAAAATGCAATGCAAGATTAAGGCCCACAAAGGGGTATAACATGAAGTACCAAAAGGGTGCACCAAACAGCCAAAGACCCTTCATGAGACATGTAGAGGGGGGAAAAATAAGACACTTTTCAGGCCTGTCGAAGGCCCAAAAACAGAAGCATGGTAGGCTAAAGAAACATGCAAAAAAATAGGGACCAAAGAGGGTATTGAAGTTAGTCATGCATGGAGGTCCCAAACAGTGTTGAGCCCTTCTTCAATGTTGAAGAAGGGCTCAAAATAAGCCTCTTTTAGTTTACATCGAAGCTCAAAAATACATGCAACTATGGCTTAGATATGAACCAAGAAAATGCTAGTTTTGGGAAAAGTGTGCTTACCCTTGTAGACCAACAAACCAGCACCTCTTGGACCAAGTTTTGGTGCTCCTAAGCTCTGCAAATGACCTCCCAAATTCTGGAAATGGAAGTGGTGGTGTTGTGCTATGGGTTGGTGAAGGAATGGCCCAAGAACAAGGGTGTTTGGAGGTTGAATGAGAGAGATATAGTGAGAGATGGAGGGATATATGTATCTATATCAGATATGTATCTATATCTCTGGTTTTTTGCTTAAGAATCTCTAACCTTCTACAATGGAGGAGGAGTGCTCCTTAAATAGGCAAAGGCAAAGGTTCTTGGCTTCTCCAAGAAGCCAAATGAAAGGGGCAAAGGGTGCAAAGGGTTTGTGGCTTCTAGAGGAAGCTAAAACAGCTGGCCAAGCTTCTCCAAGAAGCTTGGCCAAAGGGTTCAAGCTTCTAGAAGCTTTTGGGGTTCAAAGGTGCAAAAGGGTGCAAAATAGCCACATATATGCACGTGGAGCTGGTTCTGTGCATCCCAGCTGGCACAGCTGGCATGCACCATGCCTGGGAGGGTCAAAAGGGTCAGGTCGGCCATAAAAGAGGTCATCGGCACAATATATTGCCGTCGGCACAATATAGTGCCGACCTGCACTTTATTCTGGCGGTCGGACAAATAGAGTGCCGATGGGTGGCCGGTGAGGTCAAAAAGTGCCGGTGGATGGCCAAATTGAAGCCCCGGAAGTTAGCTTTCCAATGGCGCAAACCTTGCATCAAAATTCCTTCTGTGCAAAAAGTTATGCCCTTTTCCGTGAAGCCGCGCAGACTCGATCCAACCGGGATGATGCCCAGCTTCAACCCATCATATCTCCTCCACCGGACTTGGCTCTAGGAGATTCTTGAACCAAAAATGAAGCCCCGGAAGTCTTCTTTCCAATGGTAGTGGCCTCATAGCTAAATTCCAAGTATGCAATTGAATAAGCCTGATTCAGCGAGAGCCGCTCGACTTTCTTCTACCCGGATTCATGGCGAACTTCTTCTCCAACCTATTTTCTCCCCTCCTCTCCTCTTTTCTTCAACTCCAAACCCCTAAACAAAATGTTTTGAAGGGTTTGCCTCTCTCCTTGTCGAAGAAACTGAACCTGTGCCCTGCACATCTCTCAACACGAGCAAACCATCAGTAATGCCCAAGTCTTGAGGGCGGTCAAAAACGGGGTGTCTACACGACCCTTTGTAAGTCGACTTTTTCGCGGCCCCTTTCGGAGATAAATAAACAGACGATCGGACAGCATAACGCGCAAAGTAAATAAACACACAACACACGGTCGGGTGTTTAAAATAAACGATCGAATGTTGGATACACTGTTTCTCAACCACTGATCACTGATCATGAACCATTGCCCCTAGGCCTGAATCTGATATCCATTGACAACTGATTCTCAAAACACTGATACTGATGCCCTCAGGCCTGATACTTTAAACTTGCAAACTGATCTGTACGTTTCCTGCAGAGTTATACTCTAAAGCACATAGCAGATAAATGAGGACCAAAACACCCCTATATTGGAGTAGGGTTTCCCTGTCCTATTTGTCAGGAGCTAGGGTTTCACTACGCACGCAGCGGTTTCAAACAACCTATATCGGGTAAAGCAACCTGTCCTAGTTTGGAATGGTCACTATGGATTCCGAATATGCACTAGGTCGAATGGTCAAAAGAGGGTGCCCCGGTAAAAACCGGGGTTTGTGTTCCCATACTGGCAGAGCCCGCAACCGGTCAGCCTTATGGACATGCCTTGACAAGACAAGCCTCCGGCAAACCGCTCAGGAATAGCAGATGGCCAACACGGTGTCCTAGGCGCACCAATGCACATGCAATGCAAAGAAACACATAAGTATAATCAAAACAGGATATCACGAGTTCGAGTCAAGCTCTCTAAACATCCCTAGCAGAGTCGCCAGAAACTGTAGCACGTCCGCGGGGGACCTCGGCTATAGCTCGGACTCAATTTTGTGTTGCGGTTCTAAATCTGAACCAAAGAGTCCAACTCTGGCAAATCGTTTTGAAGAAAAACAGATTTTTTGAAAAAAGTTGTGCCAAACATGGACTGCTTTGCCAGATTACAGAGTCGCCACCTAAATATTTTTAATGGGGAATTTAGGAAACCCTGACTCGGTGCCGAAGGCCACGTGTCCGTCATCACCAAAGTGACTTGGCTCGGGAGCTTGGGTACGATCGGGGAAGGTCAGCTATGAGCACCCCCTTTCGCCCGGTCCGAAGACCGGCCTCTACTAACCGTGATACCCTTTTTTGAAAACATTACATGCTCTTATTCCAATTATTAGCCTAGAATTACTATGTTATGCGCGCAGCAAACAAGTATAGACTAGATCGCCTAATTTGGAAATAAGCATTGCATATCCGTTTGTTTTGAAAATGCTTTCGAATTTGCTACTCGCAAGTAGGCTAAAATACGGATTTCAATGGGTTTGTTCCAACTCAAACAATCCAACCTCCACCCACAAGCATTCAAACAGTTTATCTCATGTAAGCATTTAGCCGCATGGTAAGCATACTGTCATGTTAACATTCACACGCATGCGATATGCTAAAGCATAAATACTTACATCGTACTCCGTGCCAAAACAATAACCCGGTTAGCAAACATGCATGACCTAGTTCATGTTAAGTGGCTAATGCATCGCATACAGGGATGTAATCTAGACAGGCTCGGCTACCCTAAGCATGGCACATGAAATGCAACAACTATCACGTATTCAATTTTGGAATTGAAATACAATGCAGTTTGCATGATGTGCCGAGCCCGATGCATGTAAACAAATGCATGAATGCACGCATGCATTGCATAAGGTATGCTAAAATAAGTATGCCCTAATACTAACCATAAAAAGCAGGTAAGTAAAAGGGAGAGAAAGAAATGGGGATTGGAAGACATGCACCCACTCACACACACTTATTACATTTTTTCCCTCGCTCGGAGGGACCAAATAAATATTACAGTCCGAATAATAAATAAATTAAATAAATTATTACACAATTCTAATTATTAAAATCAAAGCAATAAATAAATAAATGCAATGGGGCCTCAGCCCTGCCTTGGGATGTGCGAGTGATGCGTGCTCGATCCGTCTTGCCCGGAAAACCCGTGTCATGGCACTGTTGCTTCTGCTTTTACTGTCCTGCCTCTCTAAAAATTCCCAAAGTTCTGGGATACCTTCCAAATGGTCTGAAGTACCCCACCGGCTGGAAGGAGTGTCATCGGCTATTTGAGTTGTCCACCGGCTGCATATGGAGTTTATCGGCACAAAAACAGTGCCGATCGGCACAATAAACTGCCGGCCGGCAGAAAGTCCCTGCAGCAGACAGATTGACAGCAGCAACAAGACAGCAATGCATGGCATGGGTTTTGGGGGACATGTAAGCATGGTCATTGCCTCCTATCATGCTTGGGGACTCAAGTCAAATGGGGCAGCCCTTAAACTAGCCCAAAAACAGTGGCAAGAGTGACCAATGAGCATGCCAATATGCAAACCAAATAAGGCCAAGTCCAAGGCACCAAAAGGAGCACACCTTACCACCATTAACAAGACCAAACATGGCATACACCAAGCAAGCAAAAACAGATTTCTAGCATGCGAAGAGACCCCCAAATCCCCTCACATGGCACCCCAAAATGCATTAATCATGGAAGCATACACAAGGCCCATTCTTAGGCATAAAAGGACACACCTTTAAAGCATGAAAGAGATGACAAGCACAAACAAGTGAGCATGATTTAGGGACTGAAATATGATCTAAAATGATGCCAAATCATGAGATCAATGCAAGCTAAACATGCTAGAGACTCACACACCCCAAGATTTACAAACTAGAATGCAAAACAAACATGTCAAACATACCAAACATGATAAAAACAGTGGCCCACAGCCCTCTAACATGGCAAAATAATGCTAGCATCTCCATGAAACTAAGCTAAAAACATACTAAAATCATGGCCTCAAAGTATGGCATGCTTTTGAGCATAAGAAAGCATTTCAAAACAAGTATGAGAGACATGTTAGAGGTGACAAATCCGACCAAAAACAGAATTTAAACATGCTCCAAAACACTCAAAAAAACTCTTAAATGAAGCCAAACAAGACTATGCATACATGCTATTCTTTGAACCCAAAACAAAGGCAAACAAGGGATCAAGGGGAGAGGGGTGTCCCTCCCCTTTATGTGACTTCAAAACACCCCCCCTCACCACTGAAAACCCACTGGTTTTCAGTGGTGAGAAGTCCAAGAACAACAAGTAAAAAGGGGCTTAAGCAAAGGTACCAAAAGTGGCCATACAAGGCCTAATAGGATGGACCTTTGCTCAAACCAAAAAAGGACCTTAAAGAATGTTCAAGAACAAGTAAAAACAAGACTTTTTTATCTTAGACACAAACTCAAAAACACAAAGTAAAGAGGGTAGAAAGGGTTGCAAGAATGGGGAATATAAAGTGATGTTCTTACCCTTGAAGATCCCTTGAAGAACAAGTGGTGCAGCCACTCTCTAATGCTCAAAACCAGTCCAAAACCAACACAAATAACCTTCCAAGTCTCTCAATCTCGAGCTAAGGTGTAAAGGTGTGTGTAATGGTGCAAAAGTGAGGTAAATCTACACTTTCAAGCCTAAAATCACACACACAAGAGGAGAGAGATGGAGATCTATGTATCTATAGATATATAACAGAGAAATATATGTATAAGCTCTGGTTTTTGCCTCCAAAATGCTAACCCTTAGCCAAGAGGAGGAGCTCTCCTCTTATAGGCATTGGAAAGCTTGTCAAACAAGCTTGGAAGGAGTGTATCCCCTCCATACACGTGTATGGAGGGGAGCAAAGCTACAAAGCTGTCTGTAAATATCCCAGAAGCAAGTGCACAGTAGTCGGCAGGGCAAAATGGTCATTTTGCCAAAAAGAGTGCCGACCGGCACAAAATAGTGCCGACCGGCACAATATAGTGCGGTGGAAACTACAGCCAGCCGGTGGCCTCCAGCCACAGCCGGTGGTGTGTGGGGATGCCTCACAAAGCATTCCTGCCCTCCCAAGGCAAAACACAAGTGTTTGGTGCAAAACCAGACACAAAATGATCGAGTTCGAGGTCCTGAGGCAAGGCGCGCGAGCCGAGAACTCCGGAACTCCAAACGAACACAAACATGGATGATCACCGAGTGTTCCAACGGTGACGTCCAAGTCTTGAGGACGGTCAAAAATGGGGTGTCTACACCATGTAAGCTAGTGTAACAACCCCGGGGGACCTCGCTACAGTTTGGACTCCCTTTTGTGTCACGGTTCTAAATCTGAACCAAAGAGTCCAAATCCGGCAAATCGTTTTGAGAAACAGATTTTGAAAGAAGTGCCAAACATGGACTGCTTTGCCAGATACAGAGTCGCCACCTAAATATTTTATTTTGGGAAATTTAGGAAACCCTGACTCGGTGCCAAAGGCCACGTGTCCGTCATCACCAAAGTTGTCTTGGCTCGGGAGCTTGGGTACGATCGGAAGGTCAGCTATGAGCACCCCCTTCGCCCGGTCCAAAGACCGACCTCTACTAACCATGATATCCGATTTTGAAAACATTATGTGTTCCTGTTCCGGTTATTAGCCTAGATTTACTATGTTATGCGCACAACAAACAAGTATAGACCAAATCGCCTAAATTGGAACAAAACATTTAGTGTTTGTTTTGAAAATGGTTTGCTACTCGCAAGTAGGCTAAAATGCAGGTTTTGCCACCCTCAAGTAGGCTTTAGAAAAAGATGGTTTTGCCACTATCTAGTGGGCTTTAAAACTCACAGTTTTCATGCATTGTTCCAATTTAAGTAATTTGACCTCCATCCACAGGCATTCAAGCAGTTATATCACATAAGCAGCTAGCCTCATGGTAATCATGCTATTATGGCAACATTCACACGCATGCGATATGCTAAAGCATAAAAGCTTACCTAGTACTCCTAGCCAAAACAGAAACCAGTTAGTAATCAAATGCAGGATCCTAGTTCATGTTAAGTGGCTAATGCAACACAGGCAAAGATGCGATCTAGACAGGCTCGGCTATCCTAAACATGGCATGTGAAATACACAGGAAGCATGTATTCAATTTGGAATTCAAAATACGATGCAGTTAGTATGATGTGCCGAGCCCGGTGTATGTAAACGAATGTATGGATGCACGCATGCTATCATACTGTTATGCTAATTTAAATATGCCCTAATCTACCATCATAAGCAGGTAAATAAAAGGGAGAAAGAAGTGGAGGTTGGAAGACATACACACCACTCACACACACTTATTACAAATGTGCCCTCACACGGAGGGACCAAAAGAATAATACAGACCGAATAAATAAATCAACTATCCTAGCTAACTAATTATTACAAAACTTCTAATTTAATTAACAAATTAAATGCAAAAGGGAAAAGGCCACAGCCCCGCCTCGGGATGCGCGAATGATGCATGTTTGACTTGTCTTGCCCGGAAACTCGCTGCCATAGCACTGTTGCCTCTGTTTACACTGCTTAGCTTCTCTGAAAATTGCACAAGTCTTAGGACAGGTTCTTTGCACACTGTGGAACACCACCGGCTGGGAGGGATGGCCACCGGCCATGGGAAAAGGTCACCGGCCTCTGATGAAGTTATCGGCCAAAAATCCCTGGCCGGTCGACACTCTATGTAGCCGACCGGCCAAAACTTCCTGCAGAACCTGCAATTGACAGCAGCAGAGAGCAAGCAGTGTATGGCATAGAATTTCAAGCAAATGTGTGCATGAACACACTCCCTATCATGCAATGGACTCAAGGGAGCATGGCCCTCGACCCCCGGGCCATCAATCACGCATTTCAATGCATGATGGCCCAAAAGCCAAGTTAACAACTTTGATATCAAATGAAATGCAAGCACAAAACACATCAAAGGCCCCAACCTCTATCATGCTCGATCAAGAGGCAAGGGATGCATGCCAAATGCAACCTAAGCATGCGAGCTAAGTATGTAATATGATTATGCGAACAAGCATGCAAGGCATGACGCAATGCAACAACATAACATGCACAACGCATTGTAACATGGCATACACAATGCAAGATGGGCTTACACAAATACAAGTTGACCTCAGCCACACTCACATAGGAGGCCATTAGGTGAAAATGAGACGACTCGAGATGCGTGCACGCGTGCACGCAAACCGAGGACCGAACCTACGGCACGGAATGCCACTCTAACAAGACATGGTAAAACATGGAATATGGCATACTATCATGCAAATTTCAGAGGCAAAATGAGATGCAAAACAGCCCCGAAACATGGTGAAATGGCACCCGATGCATGGAACGAGTCCCGAAACACGAAATTAGGCGCATGAAATGGCCTATAGCTATGCAATGCATGCACAATTTGAACATGAAGTGTAAAGACAGAAGCAAGGCAGCCCCAAAATAAGAATTTTTACAGTTCAAAGCATGGCCAAACAGTAAGCACAAGTGGGACTAAATTAGCACACAAAAATGGCTCCGCAAGGGAGGCAATGAAGCAAGTGGTAGATGCAAAGCCCAAACAGAAAAAGACCCTTCTACAACACTGAAGAGGGACCAAAAATATGACTACTTACAGTTTATGGAAGCCCACAAAACAGTATACAAACACACTCAAAATGTCATGCAAGATGAGGCTCAAAAGAGGCTATAACACAAAGTATACAAAATATTCATCAAACAGCCAAAGACCCTTAATCAAAAATGACAAGGGGGTCAAAATATGGCCACTTGCAGTTCTGATCAAGGTCGAAAAACAGAAGCTTAATAAGCTAATAAATCATGCAAAAATGGGGACCAAAGAGGGGTACAATGGCAAGTGATACATGGAGGTCCCAAACAGTGGTGAGCCCTTCTTCAATGTTGAAGAAGGGATCAAAATAAGCCTATCTACAGTTTACATCATGCTCCAAAACAGATTACACATAGGCCAAAAATACTATGCAAAATTATGACCTAAAGAAGGGTAATGAAGCAAGTGCAAGATGGGGATCCCAAACAGGGTAAGACCCTTAATGAAACAGAAAAATGAACTCAAAAAAATGACATTTCCAGTTATGGCCGGAGCTCAAAATAGTAAGCAAAGAGGGCTAAGAAATGGTACAAAAATGAGCTAGAAAAGGGGGAAATGGTGCTTACCCTTGAAGACCAAGCCTTGGCTACCTCTTGGATTGAAAAATGGTGCCTCCTAGCCTTTGAGAAGAGCTCCAAGCTGCTGGAAATGGAAGTGGTAGTGTGGTGCTAGGTGGTGGTGTAGAAAAGGGCCAAGAGTAATGGACTTTTGAGCTTTGGAGAAGAGACCTACGGAGGATTGAGGGTGTATCTATCAGATATATATATATATATATATATATATATATCTCTGGTTTTTTGCTCCAACCCACACAAAGGAAGAGGATGGATCTCTTATATAGACCAAGGAAGAGCCAAGCTTCTAAGGCAAGCTTACCAAAAGGGCTCAAGGCTTATTCAAGAAGCCTAGCAAATGGACCAAGGCTTCTTGAGAAAGCTAAGCAAAGGGCTCAAGCTTCCTCAAGAAGCTTGAGCAAAGGGGTCAACCTTCTAGAAGAGGTTTTGGGGCCAAAAAGGGTGGAAAGGTGCAAAATAGCCACACATGTGTATGGGGGGTCAGGTCTGTGCATCCCAGCTGGCACAGCTGGCATGCACAATGCCTGGAAGGTGCAAAAAGGTCAAAACGGCCAGAAAAGGAGGTCGCCGGCCAAAATAATTGGCCGGTCGGCACAATATATTGCCGGTCGGCCAAATAGATTGCCTATAGACCCTGCCAAGGTCAAAAAATGGCCGGTGGGTGTCCAAATTGAAACCCCGGAAGTTAGCTTTCCGATGGCGCAAACCTTGCATTAAAATTCCTCCTGTGCAAAAAGTTATGCCCTTTTTGGTGAAGCCGCGCAGATTCGATCCAACCGGGACGATGCCCAACTTCAACCAATCATATCTCCTCCACCCGGACTTGGCTTTAGGAGATTCTTGAGTGCAAAATGGAGCCCCAAAAGTAAGCTTTCCAACGGTGGTGGCCTCATAGCTAAACTCCAAGTATGACGATGAATAAGCCCGATTCAGCGAGGGCTGCTCGACCTCTTCTACCCGGATTCATGCCGAACTTCTCCAAACTAGCTTTCTCCTCTCCTTTCCTCTTTTCTTCAACTTCAAACCCCTAAACAAAGTGTTTTGAAAGATTTTTCAAAGATTTCATCTCTCTTTCATTCATTCCCCACTTTATCCTTGCTCGGTTTACCGAAAAACGCAACATTTACCGAAATGTGAGCGTCAGAACATCGTAGGAACTTTATTTCAAAAATGTTTTGAAAGAGAGGTTTTAAGGTCTAAAAACCATCCAAAATAATTTTGGTCCAAAATGGGGTGTGAAGTTGAGATTTGTCTCTCTCTTTGCCGAAGAAACTGAACATTTGCCTTGCACACCTTTCATCACCGAGTAAACCATCAGTCGTGCCCAAGTCTTAAGGGCGGTCAAAAATGGGGTGTCTACAGTTGCCCCTCTTTGACAGAACTCGGAAGTCATAACAATGACGTGAGTGAATGTCAAAGCCCAGAGACGACCCATTTTTGACAAGACTGAAGACTTGGACAAACAGGCAATATAATCAAAGAGATGTGCCCGCAGGCAGGGGCGAAATGCAACTGACAATGCAAGAAGCCGAACATAACTTATGATCATGCAAAGAAAACTGTAACGAAGCATAACAATGCAACAGTTTTAAGCAAGCAAAAACCAAACTACATTACAATGCAGAAAGGATGTAAGAGAATTATTGCAATTCTCACTGCGAATACAGTGTGCATGTGTGATAGATACACAAAGCGAATGTGTGTGATTGATACACCAAATGAGCGTGTGTGATTGATACACAAAGTGAGTGTGTGTGATTGATACACAAAGCGAGCGTGTGTGATTGATACACAAAGCACAAAGCGAGCGTGTGTGATTGATACACAAAGTGAGCATGTGATAGATACACTACATGAAGCATAATGTGATAGATACAGTAGCTGAGTGCGTGATAGATACAGTAAGCGAGTGTGGTGAGCCCAGTGTGATAGATACACAAAGGGTGAACACAAAGTATGATAGATGCACTAAGTGAACAAGTGTGATGGATACACAAAAGGCGAACACAGAGTGTGATAGATGCACTAAGTGAACAAGTGTGATGGATACACTAAAGATGAACACAAAGTGTGATAGATGCACTTAGTGAACAAAGTATGATTGATATACTAAAGGTGAACACGAAGTGTGATAGATGCACTTAGTGAACAAGTATGATTGATATACTGAAGGTGAACACAAAGTATGATAGATGCACTTAGTGAACAAGTATGATTGATATACTGAAGGTGAACACAAAGTGTGATAGATGCACTTAGTGAACAAGTATGATGGATATACTAAAGGTGAACACAAAGTGTGATAGATGCACTTAGTGAACAAAGTATGATTGATATACTGAAGGTGAACACAAAGTGTGATAGATGCACTTAGTGAACAAGTATGATTGATATACTAAAGGTGAACACGAAGTGTGATAGATGCACTTAGTGAACAAGTATGATTGATATACTAAAGGTGAACACGAAGTGTGATAGATGCACTTAGTGAACAAGTATGATGGATATACTAAGATAATGAAGTGTGATGGATACACTAAAGTAAATGACGTGTGTGATGGATACACTAAAGTAAATGAAGTGTGTGATGGATACACTAAAGTAAATAAAATGTGTGATGGATACACAAAATGAGAATGTGTGTGATAGATATAGAAAAATGAATATGTGCGTGATAGATACACAAAATGAGAATGTGTGTGATAGATACACAAAATGAATGAAACATAATTGATGTACTAAGTGAATGAAATGTGATAGATACAGAAAATGAGAAGGTGTGTGATAGATACACAAGAGTGAATATGTGCGTGGTAGATACACAAAATGAGAACGTGTGTAATAGATACACAAAATGAATGAAGTGTGATTGATACACTAAATGAGTGAGAGTGTAATAGATACACAAAGTAAATGAAGTGTGATTGATACACTAAATAAATGAGAGTGTAATAGATACACAAAGTGAATGAAGTGTGATTGATACACTACATAAATGTGAGTGTAATTGATACACTAAGTGAATGAAGTGTGATTGATACACTACATAAATGAGAGTGTAATCGATACACTAAGTGAATGAAGTGTGATTGATACACTAAATAAATGAGAGTGTAATAGATACACAAAGTGAATGAAGTGTGATTGATACACTACATAAATGTGAGTGTAATTGATACACTAAGTGAATGAAGTGTGATTGATACACTACATAAATGAGAGTGTAATCGATACACTAAGTGAATGAAGTGTGATTGATACACTAAATGAATGAAGTGTGATTGATACACTAAATAAATGATCTTAAACGGAACTTCTTTGAATAAAGCGTACATACAATATCGTGCATGAATGAGGAAGAAACTTGATAGGTACAATGCATTACAATGCATGATGCTTAAGGAAAGCAATAAAAGGACAAAGCGGCACTTTAGAAAGCACCTCATTGGCAAGACTTGAAGAGGTACATCCGGAATACAATCTTAGAATTTGCAGAAGTTGAAACAAACTCAGACGCTCCAAATTTTCCCTCTTTTCTTTTGCTTTGCAGTCTAGAACTAATATAGCTTCAGATAGGTCCTGGTTTTGCTGTTCGCATGACCTGGGTTGAACCCTGCGGTTTTATGAAAGAACAAATTCTGTTTTGCACAAATGTGGAGAATGGCATAACACTCTGAACACAAAATGATTTTATTTCTGAATTTGAAATTGAGAGATGAGTTCTTGACCGGGTATTGAGCCTACGACTGAACACGGCAAAACGACTCAACACGGAAATAAAAGGCACACAACCTAGACACGTCGAGTAACACTCGAGACGACTCAAAACAAGAATCGAGACAAACAAAAAGACACGACACTCAGACGTGCACAGGGAGCCTGTTTCATCGGGTATTGTTTCCCACCCTTTCTCACTTGTGATTCTCACATCACTCGGCACTCAATCTCTAGTTTTCTGAAAAAGCCCTTTTCTCACTTTTCTCTCAACGCACATCTCTCTATTCTTCAATCTCTCATTTTTTATCCCTCCCCTGGGTGGTTGATGGGTAGACAAGAAGTTGCGGGCTCTTGCCCCTAGCATTCTGCTAGATTCTTCTTCTTGTTCACAACAGTGAGTTTCTTCCACAGAGGGGCTGCGATACAATTGGGTGTGTAGCAAATCTGCAGCTAACATCGGTTGACGATGCTCTGCTAGGGAGTTTGGACATGGTTAGATCTGTCCAGATGATGGAGTGGAATATCTTGCCCCATTCCAGTTCGTGCTTCGCACTTGGCTCGATACCTCGCTGCTTGGAGGGTGGTAGAGCTTTTAGCCCTTTTGTGGTTAGCTTCAGTGGTGCCCTTTCCTGGCAGGTAGAGTGCCCTTCTTGGCAAGTATGGTGCCCTTTCTGGCGAGTATTTTGACAAAGGGGAAAAGACAGAACACCTGACTCAACTATGCCCCTAGTTCATCATTTTGACCATTTTTTGTTTTGGTTTTTCTACTAAAACAATTTTGACCAATATGAGAGTCAGATTAACACGCTTGCTCAATTTTTGATTTGAAATCATGCAAGTCAGGTTGTAAGCACTGAAAATTTTCCTTTTTTGGATCCAAGAAATGGTCTAGTTTTGGAAAAATGGAGTGATTTTCGAGAGAATAGTCAACCTCAATAAAAATTCTCAAAAACTGTTTTTGCAAACGGCCACTGCTCAACGAGCACGGAACCTACTCCTGAGATGCACAACCTCGGACCCATAGCAATGGAAAATTGCCCCTTGTCTGAAGGACACTACATGGCAACGGAAAGTTGCCCCTTGTTTGAAGTGACACCGCGGCGTTTTGAATGGCAACGGAAAGTTGCCCCTTGTTTGGATAGCATCGCAGCGTATTTGTAGTTAGTCCTCAGAGCGACGAACACAACCAGACTCTCGGATACAGAGAAGGCAAAGATGATCAAAACCATCACACGGATACAATTAATTTGGAAGTGTTTGTGGCTGGACTTCAGAATGAAGTTGCCTACGTATCCCAAAGATGGGAATCAAGCCTTACGTAGTTCGGGGTTAAGGTACACTCGGGTATTTAACCTCTCCTTTTATGCTCTAACTTTTGCCAAGGCGCCCGTTGCAGGTTTTCAACCTTGCGAGCTTCTTTTTTTTTCTTTTCTCTTTTTCTTCTCTTTTTTTTTTTTTTGCTTTCTTTTTCTTTTTTTTTTCTTTTCTTTTCTTTTTCTCTTTTTTTTTCTTTTCTTCTCTTTTGTATATATTTTTCCTTACTCTAACTTTTGTCTGGGTCGCCCTTCCGGGTTTTCGGCCCAGCGAGCCTCTCAAAGGGTAAAAGTGTAGCTTTGTCCATGTTGAATGGTTTGAGATCCCAAAGTCATCTGAATCCAGGAGAAAGGCTGCTGTTCGCTGACGGTGCAGGAGTCTATCCAATGGGGGGACTGAATTTTGCCCCTAGTGTTGTGAATAGGAACTTGGTGACTCCTCTTTGACTCTTCGAGCGCATCTGACATTTTTGCCCCTAGTTCGGGCGGCTTATGTTCTAGCTTCACAAGCTTCTTCTGATGACATCTGATCTTCTTGATCTGACTTTCTTGCCTCTAATTCATGGGCTGCTTTGAATCTGGCCACAGGCCTCACATTGTGGTTGACCGTTGAACATTCTGAATGCAAGTTCAAGGTTTGAAAGCAAGGGGGGGTGGAGTCTCGAGGCTGAGAGCGATCCTAGGCTGCACAATCTCAAGAGCGATTCCACACAAGTCTTCGCAGGACCGCGCAAAACATTTTTTGAAAGTTTTTAAGAAAGCGACGAATCGCTCGCGCTGAAGACAGTGTAGAACCAATCTGGATCAAAGCTAGGGTCCTTCTCAGTACTCACACTGACAAGCATGATTTCATTCATTAAGGGCTTAGCACGCCTATCTTTCTCTCAGTTTGATCAAAGTTTTGCAAATCCTGAGGGATTCCTCCCTCTTTGTTTTTACCGCAGTGTTCAAAAAGTTTTGAAAAACTCAGGTCAATACAATGACTTCAAGGCACAGAAAAGACAGAGTTCTTAGTCAAATACATCATTTCATTCAGATTCTCTTCCGGCATAACTGGCACACAAGGCAGAAGCAAACGCGAGAGCGTGAAAATCACTGCTGTTTCATTCAAATCTGTTGGCACAACTGGCTCCCTGGCAGAAACAAACTCAAAAGAAAGCAAAAAGACAAATATAAAACAAAATGGTGATGCCCGAGGTAACACCCCCGGAATCACCCGACCTTTGTACAACAGGACTGACTCGATACAACAAGACAGACCCTTAATCAAAAAGACTAACTCAAGACAAAGAGACAGACTCAAAACAAAACTACAGAATTGACTCAACACCCAAGTCAGAAACTACAAAATTAGCATTCGCAAATGCTCAAAAGAGTGTGTGCCATTCCCACGTCTAAAGTAAACTAAGTGCCGCCCACAGGTGGTTCATTCCCCTCGATCATATCGCATTATCCCCCACATTCATCGATCCAGTGCCGATAGACCTTGTGAGACTGGTGCGGCGATGACGTTGTTGTCAAACAAATCGTGTACATCATAGCGCAGACGAAAGCAGCTATCGGTCTCATGACCGGTTTGTTGATGGTACGCACAGTACTTAGTCTGGTCATGCTTTGGAGGGAGAGGATCAGGTAAAGGCCGTTGTTCCAATGGTTTCAGATGTCCTTTCCGGATTAAGACCTCTAGAGCCTTTGACAAAGGCATATAAAGTGGGGTGAAAACCCTCTTGACCCGAGGTGGATATTTGGTTTTCTGTGAGCTACTTCCGGACGCACCGGTGAATGGGGTAGCTTTTTTTGATGTGGTGGTGGTGACCATGCCCACCTCAAAAGATCTTGCAGCTGCATCACCACTAGTGGTCGCATTCGAACTGCGAGTAAACGCCCTCCTGGGCTGCTCCTTTTCCTGGTCAATAAGGCCCTGCTTTATAGCGTCCTCGATTTGTACCCCAATCTCATGGAGGTCTGCAAAGGTGGGTAAGGGGAGGACGATCATCTTCTGCATTAGCCTAGGTTGGAGATTGCGCACAATCATCCGTATCTGGTCCTTGTCGACCGGCCTGGTGGTCATCGAAGAAGCTTTGGCCCTCCAACGGGTTACAAAGTCAGAGAAGCCCTCTTCCGGCTCTTGCCTGGTCGTCTCGAGATCACGGGTTGTGATCTCGATCTGGGTATTGTACGAATATTGTGCGACGAAGGCCTCGGACATCTCCTCCCAGCTTCGTTTCACTGAGTCCTCTAATTTGGCGTACCAGATGGCCGCAATACCCGACAGGGTCCTGCTAAAGAGGGAGAGCTTCTGTAATCTTGTCAAGCCCATCGGGCGCAGAACATCTGAAAACAAACTCAAGTGGACCATGGGATCTCCCGACCTGTCAAAACGGTCGATGTGAGACATCTTGAACCTGTCCGGTAATGTCACAGCTGCGTCCGTGTATCCATCTTCAATGTCAGGGATGGTCTTGACTCCCTGGGATCTCTTGAACAACTTTTCAAGCTTGCTCAACTTCAGTGTTGTGGGATCCGTCTCGAACTCAAAGGGAGAGTCCGGTAGGTTGGTGGGTGTTTTTGATAACTGGGGTAAAATTGGGGCCGGAGCCGGCCCTACCGGAATGTCCGTACCTTCCTGGACATTGGGTGTTTCCCCAGGTGCTGGAGCTCCTTCTGGGGGAGGGACTTGTTGTGAAGCAGACGCGCCGCTTTGCTGTTGCAGCCTAGTGATGAGCTCGGCTTGCTGGGCCATGATTGCAGCCTGCTGCTTGGAAAATTCCACTTGACGGACAGCGTCCTGCTACATGAGTTTCATACTTTCTTGAAGTTGACGCATCATTTCCTCCATCCCTGCCATGTTCTGCTATTCCGGCTGGTTGACTGGTATATCTATCCCTGTGGTGAAAACTGAGACCTCGGCCTGACAATTCACTGGTGGGGGGGATAAGGACCACTAATCTGGTAACTGCTGAACCGGTGATCCGTGCCTGACTGGCCCTTTTTTACTCTGCCTCTAGCAAAGGAACACTGATTGCCCATGAGCTGAATCTCTGACCTAACAAAGTCTATCAGCACTAGTCCAATGTACCCGGGGGATATCGGAGCCTTCTGAAGCTATGATTCCAGGACTACCTAGCAAAAGAGAAAACAGACAGCATCTCAGCCCAATTTCACTGGAATGGATACGAGCAAAGCTGAACGACTGTATTCTATTACTGATCACTGTTCCCCGAAATCACTGCCCCAAATCTGAATCTGATACCCGCAGATATAACTGATTCTCAAAATACTGATACTGGTGCCCACAGGTCGAATACCCGGACTCGCAAACTGGTATATGCATTCCCTGTAGAGATACACTCTAAAAGCACATAGCAAGTAAATGAGAGCCAATACACCCCTATGTTGGGGTAGGGTTTCCCTGTCCTATTTTGTCAGGAGCTAGGGTTTCACTACGCACGCAGCGGTTTCAAACAACCTAACATCGGGTAAGCAACCTGTCCTAGTTTGGAATGGTCACTATGGATTTCGATATGCACTAGGTCGAATGGTCAAAAGGGTGCCCCGGTAAAACCGGGGTTTGTGTTCCCATGCTGTCAAAGCCCATAGCCGGTCAGCCTTATGGTCATGCCTTGACAAGACAAGCCTCCGGCAAACCGTTCAGGAATAGCAGATGGCAAACACGGTGTCCTAGGCACACCAATGCACATGCAATGCAAAGAGACACATAAATGAAACCAAAACAGAATATCACGAGTTCGAGTCAAGCTCTCTAACTCCCCAGCAGAGTCGCCAGAAACTGTAACAAGCCCGCGGGGGACCTCGCTACAGTTTGGACTCCCTTTTGTGTCACGGTTCTAAATCTGAACCAAAGAGTCCAAATCCAGCAAATCGTTTTGAGAAACAGATTTTGAAAGAAGTGCCAAACATGGACTGCTTTGCCAGATACAGAGTCGCCACCTAAATATTTTATTTTGGGAAATTTAGGAAACCCTGACTCGGTGCCAAAGGCCACGTGTCCGTCATCACCAAAGTTGTCTTGGCTCGGGAGCTTGGGTACGATCGGGGAAGGTCAACTATGAGCACCCCTTTTCGCCTGGTCCGAAGACCGGCCTCTACTAACCATGATATCCGATTTTGAAAACATTATGTGTTCCTGTTCCGGTTATTAGCCTAGATTTACTATGTTATGCGCACAGCAAACAAGTATAGACCAAATCGCCTAAATTGGAACAAAACATTTAATGTTTGTTTTGAAAATGGTTTGCTACTCGCAAGTAGGCTAAAATGCAGGTTTTGCCACCCTCAAGTAGGCTTTAGAAAAAGATGGTTTTGCCACTATCTAGTGGGCTTTAAAACTCACAGTTTTCATGCATTGTTCCAATTTAAGTAATTTGACCTCCATCCACAGGCATTCAAGCAGTTATATCACATAAGCAGCTAGCCTCATGGTAATCATGCTATTATGGCAACATTCACACGCATGCGATATGCTAAAGCATAAAAGCTTACCTAGTACTCCAAGCCAAAAACAGAAACCAGTTAGTAATCAAATGCAGGATCCTAGTTCATGTTAAGTGGCTAATGCAACACAGGCAAAGATGCGATCTAGACAGGCTCGGCTATCCTAAACATGGCATGTGAAATACACAGGAAGCATGTATTCAATTTGGAATTGAAAATATGATGCAATTAGTATGATGTGCCGAGCCCGGTGTATGTAAACGAATGTATGGATGCACGCATGCTATCATACTGTTATGCTAATTTAAATATGCCCTAATCTACCATCATAAGCAGGTAAATAAAAGGGAGAAAGAAGTGGAGGTTGGAAGACATACACACCACTCACACACACTTATTACAAATGTGCCCTCACACGGAGGGACCAAAAGAATAATACAGACCGAATAAATAAATCAACTATCCTAGCTAACTAATTATTACAAAACTTCTAATTTAATTAACAAATTAAATGCAAAAGGGAAAAGGCCACAGCCCCGCCTCGGATGCGCGAATGATGCATGTTTGACTTGTCTTGCCCGGAAACTCGCTGCCATAGCACTGTTGCCTCTGTTTACACTGCTTAGCTTCTCTGAAAATTGCACAAGTCTTAGGACAGGTTCTTTGCACACTGTGGAACACCACCGGCTGGGAGGGATGGCCACCGGCCATGGGAAAAGGTCACCGGCCTCTGATGAAGTTATCGGCCAAAAATCCTGGCCGGTCGGCACTCTATGTAGCCGACCGGCCAAAACTTCCTGCAGAACCTGCAATTGACAGCAGCAGAGGGCAAGCAGTGTATGGCATGGAATTTCAAGCAAATGTGTGCATGAACACACTCCCTATCATGCAATGGACTCAAGGGAGCATGGCCCTCGACCCCCGGGCCATCAATCACGCATTTCAATGCATGATGGCCCAAAAGCCAAGTTAGCAACTTTAATATCAAATGAAATGCAAGCACAAAACACATCAAAGGCCCCAACCTCTATCATGCTCGATCAAGAGGCAAGGGATGCATGCCAAATGCAACCTAAGCATGCGAGCTAAGTATGTAATATGATTATGCGAACAAGCATACAAGGCATGACGTAATGCAACAACATAACATGCACAACGCATTGTAACATGGCATACACAATGCAAGATGGGCTTACACCAATACAAGTTGACCTCAGCCACACTCACATAGGAGGCCATTAGGTGAAAATGAGACGACTCGAGATGCGTGCATGCGTGCACGCAAACCGAGGACCGAACCTACGGCACGGAATGCCACTCTAACAAGACATGGTAAAACATGGAATATGGCATACTATCATGCAAATTTCAGAGGCAAAATGAGATGCAAAACAGCCCCGAAACATGGTGAAATGGCACCCGATGCATGGAACGAGTCCCGAAACACAAAATTAGGCGCATGAAATGGCCTATAGCTATGCAATGCATGCACAATTTGAACATGAAGTGTAAAGACAGAAGCAAGGCAGCCCCAAAATAAGAATTTTTACAGTTCAAAGCATGGCCAAACAGTAAGTACAAGTGGGACTAAATTAGCACACAAAAATGGCTCCGCAAGGGAGGCAATGAAGCAAGTGGTAGATGCAAAGCCCAAACAGAAAAAGACCCTTCTACAACACTGAAGAGGGACCAAAAATATGACTACTTACAGTTTATGGAAGCCCACAAAACAGTATACAAACACACTCAAAATGTCATGCAAGATGAGGCTCAAAAGAGGCTATAACGCAAAGTATACAAAATATTCATCAAAAAGCCAAAGACCCTTAATCAAAAATGACAAGGGGGTCAAAATATGGCCACTTGAAGTTCTGATCAAGGTCTAAAAACAGAAGCTTAATAAGCTAATAAATCATGCAAAAATGGGGACCAAAGAGGGGTACAATGGCAAGTGATACATGGAGGTCCCAAACAGTGGTGAGCCCTTCTTAAATGTTGAATAAGGGCTCAAAATAAGCCTATCTATAGTTTACATCATGCTCCAAAACAGATTACACATAGGCCAAAAATACTATGCAAAATTATGGCATAAAGAAGGGTAATGAAGCAAGTGCAAGATGGGGGTCCCAAACAGGATAAGACCCTAAATGAAACAGAAAAATGAACTCAAAAAAATGACATTTCCAGTTATGGCCGGAGCTCAAAACAGTAAGCAAAGAGGGCTAAGAAATGGTACAAAAATGAGCTAGAAAAGGGGGAAATGGTGCTTACCCTTGAAGACCAAACCTTGGCTGCCTCTTGGATTGAAAAATGGTGCCTCCTAGCCTTTGAGAAGAGCTCCAAGCTGCTGGAAATGGAAGTGGTAGTGTGGTGCTAGGTGGTGGTGTAGAAAAGGGCCAAGAGTAATGGACTTTTGAGCTTTGGAGAAGAGAACTATGGAGGATTGAGGGTGTATCTATCAGATATATATATATATATATATATATCTCTGGTTTTTTGCTCCAACCCACACAAAGGAAGAGGATGGATCTCTTATATAGACCAAGGAAGAGCCAAGCTTCTAAGGCAAGCTTACCAAAAGGGCTCAAGGCTTATTCAAGAAGCCAAGCAAATGGACCAAGGCTTCTTGAGGAAGCTAAGAAAAGGGCTCAAGCTTCCTCAAGAAGCTTGAGCAAAGGGGTCAACCTTCTAGAAGAGGTTTTGGGGCCAAAAAGGGTGGAAAGGTGCAAAATAGCCACACATGTGTATGGGGGGTCGGGTCTGTACATCCCAGCTAGCACAGCTGGCATGCACAATGCCTGGAAGGTGCAAAAAGGTCAAACCGGCCAGAAAAGGAGGTCGCCGGCCAAAATAAATGGCCGGTCGGCACAATATATTGCCGGTCGGCCAAATAGATTGCCGATAGACCCTGCCAAGGTCAAAAAATGGCCGGTGGGTGTCCAAATTGAAGCCCCGGAAGTTAGCTTTCCAATGGCACAAACCTTGCATTAACATTCCTCCTGTGCAAAAAGTTATGCCCTTTTTTGTGAAGCCGCACAGATTCGATCCAACCGGGACGATGCCCAACTTCAACCAATCATATCTCCTCCACCCGGACTTGGCTTTAGGAGATTCTTGAGTGCAAAATGGAGCCCCAGAAGTAAGCTTTCCAATGGTGGTGGCCTCATAGCTAAACTCCAAGTATGACGATGAATAAGCCCGATTCAGCGAGGGTTGCTCGACCCTCTTCTACCCGGATTCATGCCGAACTTCTCCCAAACTAGCTTTCTCCTCTCCTTTCCTCTTTTCTTCAACTTCAAACCCCTAAACAAAGTGTTTTGAAAGATTTTTCAAAGATTTCATCTCTCTTTCATTCATTCCCCACTTTATCCTTGCTCGGTTTACCGAAAAACGCAACATTTACCGAAATGTGAGCGTCAGAACATCGTAGGAACTTTATTTCAAAAATGTTTTGAAAGAGAGGGTTTTAAGGTCTAAAAACCATCCAAATAATTTTGGTCCAAAATGGGGTGTGAAGTTGAGATTTGTCTCTCTCTTTGCCGAAGAAACTGAACCTTTGCCTTGCACACCTTTCATCACCGAGTAAACCATCAGTCGCGCCCAAGTCTTAAGGGCGGTCAAAAATGGGGTGTCTACAGCTAGCTTTCAAACATTTCAAACAACTTATTTTTGGCCTTAGAACCACTAAAATCCAGAGGATTTTCAATGGTAAAATCTCTGTTTTGAGGGCCCAAATAGGAGAGGGTGGTCCCCTCTCCTCTTGTCTTGCTTGCTAGTGTTGATGGACAACCAAATGAGCATGTGTTTTTACTTCTTTATGGCTTTGTTTAGGCTCATTTTTGTGACTTATAAGACCTGATATAACTCTGATTTTGGCTGGTTTGATCACCTTTTGCTTGCATTTTGTACTCGTAGTGCAAATCATGCTTACTAGCTTAACTTGCTTGATGTTGTAGCCTATTATTCTAGCATGCATTGGCTCCATTCCAGCACTTTTTTGGTGTTATTTTGACATGCCATAACTCTATTTTTGGTTGGTGGACTCACCCTTTGCATGGTTTATACACTTGTAGTGTAAACTTGCACACTAGCCCAACATGGATCATGCTTTAGACCATCATTCTAGTGTCATTTTGGCTTAACTCCAAGAATCTTTTAGCCATGTTTTAGCATGCTTAATGTCTGATTTATGTTGTTTTGGTCATGCATACCATGCTTTGTATAGCCATAGTGCATTTTAGCTCACTAGCCTTGAGTTTCCAAGCCACTAGCATGCATTGCTTGGGCTATTTGCATGATTTAGCATCATTTGGAATGATATTTCAGAGCATGTTTCATTTCCATGCCCTCACATTTGTCACTCTTTCAATGCTTTGAAGGGTTGGTTATTTATGCCTTAAGAATGAGCATATGTGTATGCCATCTTGCCTAGGCTTTTTGGTCACCATTTCAGTGTGTATTTGGTCCTATTTTTGCCATGATATAGCTCTATTTTTACTTGGTTAGAGCATCCCTCATTTGCTTCTTACACTTGTAGTGTAAGTCCTCTTTACTAGTCTTGCATGCCTAATGAGTGAGCTTATTATTCTAGCATGTGTTGACTTGGTATTAGCCCATTTTTGGTGTTAGTTTGACATGCCATAACTCTGATTTTTGTTGGTTAAGTCATGCCATGCTTGGTCTTGGTAGGTGTAGTGTAACCCTCCTTATTGGCCTTACATGCATCTTGTCTTATGCCCTTCATGTTGGCTTGTTTTAGCTTTAGTCCATGCATGTTTTAGACTCATTTTGGCATGATCTAGGGCTATGTTGGTTGTCCTTGGCCCTTTGGGGTTTGATTCATGTGGCCTTAGTACAAGCTCTATGGCTAGCCTTAAGCTTTGAACATCCTAACATGCTATGCTTGCATTGTTTGGTTGATTTGGCATCGATTCATATGAGATTTCAGAGCTTACTTCATTGCCATATTCTCATGTTTGTCACTCCTTGCTCATGTTTTGAGAGTTGTGTCCTTATGCCTAGGTGATAGGCCAATTGGCATGCATGCTTGCCTTGCATTTCATGTCATCATTTCATCATAATGGCCACTGATTTGGGCATGGCTGAGGTCTGTCCATTTTTAGTTTAAGTCCATTGAGTATGTGGTTTGCATGTTGTTGCATGCTTGTTATATGACCTCATATTTGCATGCTTGTGTTGCTTTGTTAAGTTAATCATGCATGCATTACATTGGTTTAATATTGCTTGTCTTTGCATGTTTAGGTTGCATGGCATTGTTGTTGGCATACTCATGTTGCATTAGCTTTGCTTGCACGCTTAGGTTGCATTGCATTGAGTTGGCATGCCATTAGTTTCGAGTCAATCATGTTGCATTGTATAGCAGTTTGCATGCTTGTTGCATTGCATTGTCTGTGCTTCCCTTGCCTCTTGATCAAGCATGATAGAGATTGGGGCCCCTTGTGTGTTTTTGTGCATTTCATTCCATATTGAATTGCACACTTGGCTTCTTTGGCCATCATGTATTGAAATGCGTGATTGATGGCCCGAGGGTCGAGGACTATACTCCCTTGAGTTCATGACATGATAGGGAGAGTGGTAGTGCATACATTGTCTTGTAAATGCATTGCCATGCTCTGTTTGTCCTCTGCTGCAGCAAAACAGCATTCTGCAGGAAGAGATGGTCGGTCGGCCATCTTCAGTGCCGGTCGGCTACAAATTTATGGCCGAGAGCCTTACATATGGTGGATGACCACTATCCCTTGGCCGATGGGCCTATCTCTTGGCCGGTGACCTCCCACAACACTCAGGGAGTGGTTCAGAAGCATCCTTGAGACTTGTAGTTTTCAGAGATGCAGAGCAGTGTAAACAGAGGCAGCATGAGCATGGCGATTGATTTCCAAGCGAAGCCGAGCATGCATGCATTTGTCCCTCTTCCCGAGGCCTCTTCACTGCTTTAGTAGCTTAATTAATTTGTTTAATTAGTTAAGTGTTGTGTAATAATCAATTAGCTAGTTAATTAGTTAATTTGTATTATTCTTTCAGTCCCTCCGTCGAGAGGGCAATTTTTGTAATAAGTGTGCGTGCGTGTGTGAATGTCTTCCAACCCCACGTCTTTCTCCCTTTTACTTACCTGCTTTTGATGGTTAGTTTAGGGCATGTTTCAATTAGCATCCTTATACTTCGCATGTTTGCATTCATTCATTTGTATTGCATGCACCGGGCTCGGCGCATCATACTAACTGCATTGTATTTAATTCCTATTTGAATACATGTATCGAGTGTTGCATCCATATGTCATTTTAGAATAGCCGAGCCTACTTCTAATTGCATTTTGCATATGTTGCATTAGCCATCTTAAATATGAACTAGGATCATGCATTGATTACTAACTAGTTGTTGTTTTGGCTCGGAGTACTAGGTAAGCTTTTATGCTTTAGCATCCTTGCATGAGTGTAAGTGTTGCCATGATAGCATGCTTGCCATGAGGCTATTCGCTTATGTGATATAACTGCCTGAATGCCTGTGGGTGAAGGTTAGATCACCTGAATTGGAACAATTCATTGAAATACGAGTTTTAAGCCCACTTGAATGTGGCAAAATCTTGTTTTCTTAAGCCCACCTGATGGTGGCAAATCCACGTCTTAGCCTACTTGCGAGTAGCACCTTTAAACCATTTTCAAACAAACAAACATGAGATGTTTTATTCCAACTTAGGCGATCTAGTCTATACTTGTTTCCGTGTGCATCACATAGTAAGATTAGCTAATTAATCGGAATAAGAGCACATGTGTTTTCAAAAACAAAATATCATGTTTAGTACAGGCCGATCTTTGATCGGGCGAGCTGGGGTGCTCATAGATGACCTTCCCCAATCGTACCCAAGTTCCCGAGCCGAGGCAACTTTGATGATGACGGACATGTGGCCTTAGGCAACGAGTCAGGTTTCCTAAATTCCCCAAAAAATAAAACGTTTAGGTGGCGACGTTGTATCTGGCAAAGCAGTCCATGTTTGGCACTTCTTTACAAAAATCAGTTTTCCAAAACGATTTGCCAGATTTGGACTCTTTGGTGATTTATCAATCTCACATCGCACATTGTGAGATCAGATTAAGAACCGTGACATTTGAGTCCGAACTGTAGCATGAGGCCCTCGGGGCGTGTCTACATGGGCCAAGGCCCCTATGGCCCACTAACCAACTGGTTCGGCCACATTAGCCTGACCAACCCCTTCCTCTTGGATCAAGAAATATCATCTAGTAATGGCACCTCCTGTGGTTTAGGCCTGCCACATCTACCAACACACCATGTCCATATAACACAAGAAATTAGCACATTTACAAATGTGCTGAAGTTAACTCACTCGCGTCCTAATGCGGTGGACAACAATTAATTCACTCCACATAAGCATCTAGTCACATAAACACATACGAATTTCCTTCTTAGATAATGATCATACTACGACGCTGCCAGAGTTCGAGTTAAAAATAGCAGTGATCAAGTGCTCTTCTAACAGGACTTTTAGAAACTCATAGACCCAATCAATATCTTAGAAATTAAATCTCACATAAGCATGTTATCACATAGCATACCAGGTTTATTCCTAAAATCATCTAGCAAGAAACTCATTGTGGTAATAACCACTTCCCACAATCCCAAAGTATTCAAAGCCAGTTGCTCTGATACCAAGTGTAGACACCCCATTTTTGACCGTCCTTAAGACTCAAACATCATCGATTGAGCACTCGGTGATGATGCATGCTGTGCTCGTTTAGAGGTTTTGGAGTATTAGCTGAGAGCCTTGCCTCCGGGCCTCTGAACTCTTCGTGCTTCGGCTCAATTTCTGGACCGAATCTTGTTTTCTCTTCCTGGAGGGAGGGAGAGGTCTTGTAGACCATCTCTTAGTGGTCGCAGGCCACTTTTCTCGTTTGGAGACTAGTTTCTAATTTTTGGAGCATTTGGCCGCGCGCCTTGTCTCAGGACCGCTTAACGTTCTTCGTTTGGCGTGGTTTTTGAACCACACCTTGTTGCCTCTGCCTAGAGGGACACTGTGGTCCGGGAGACCACTTTTGTGGTTGCATACCACTTTTGATGCTCACCAGCTAGTTTTCGGGACTTTTGGCCTCGTGTTTTGCCTCCTGATTTCTCGTCTTGCATCTGCTTTGGTTTGTTTTTGGTACAAACCTTAGTTTCCTTGTTTGGAAGCTGACTCAAGGATGGGAGACCAGTATTTCTTCTGGCCGATCACTTTTCCTTCTGCCAGCCAGTTTTCTGGTCGGACAACTGGCTTTCTTGGTCTTTGGGGCATCTTTTCTGGTCGACCACCACTCCACTTGCTTGCTTTTGGTTCCTGCGCTCTCTCCCACCATGGCCGACCAGTTTTTACTCTCAGAGGCCACTTCAAGTGGTCGGCTGACCACTTTAAGTAGCAGGCCGACCACTTTAAGTGGTCGGCTGCTTTTTGTCACATTTTTGGAGATATTTTCCTCCAGATGGCACAGCTGGAGGGCAATTGAACCATCCTCCATACACGTGTATGGAGGGATTCCTTTGTTGCTTAGCTTCTCCAAGAAGCTTGACCTTTCCTCTTCTATAAGAGGAAGGCCCCTCCTTTCTCCTCTAGGGTCAGAAAAACCCAACTGAGAAGCATAGATATAACATTGTATCTATATTGCCTTGTTTCTCCATTTTTGTTCATCAAAAGTGTAGTTTTGTCTTGCTTTTTCACACAAACACACACTAAAACACCATCCTTGGATTGCTGAGGTGCTAAGGAGTTGTTCTTGGTGTTCTTGGACTTGTTTAAACTCAAAAAACTTGCTGGAGTTGCAGTAGTGAAGAGGGTCTTCAAGGGTGAGCTTTTGAACTTTAAATACCCCTTTCTTGCTTTAGCTTTTAGCTTATCTTGAGCTTAACTTATAACTGATAAAAGTTGTGTTTTTGCATGATTTTGATCCTTGTTTAAGATCACTTTTGTGTTTGGGGTTGTTTACCCCCTCTTAGGCCTTGTTTGGCCTCATTTTTGTGCCTTTTTTGTGAGCTTCGAGACCACCTTGTATTGGCCTTCTCACCACTGAAATCCAATGGTGTTTTAAGGTCCTAAGAAGGAGAGGGCCATCCCCTCTCCTTTGTGTCTTCAATACATGCTTTATTTGCCTCATGTTTGAGCACCTTTGGTAAGTGTGTGTTGGCCATGTCTTAACTTGTATTTGTGGTTATTTTGCTGAGGCATGCCACTGTTTTTGCTTAGTTTGGTCACCCCTTGCATGATTAATACACTTGTAGTGTAAATCACACAATCTAGTCTCGTATGCCTCATGTTTGAGCATGTGTTTCTAGCTTGTTTTGGGGCCATCTCAGTAGATTTTTGGTGTAGTTTTAACATGCCTTAGATCTGTTTTTTCTTGGTTTGGTTGGCTCTTGCATGCCTTATACACTTGTAGTGTAAATCACACACACTAGCTTTGTATGCTCCTTGAAGTGGCATGTCATTTTAGCCTATGTTGTGTCCATTTCAGCATGTTCTTGGGCTTATTTTATCATGTCGTACCTCTATTTAGGTTTGGTTTGGTTAGCTTTTGCATGCTCCATACACTTGCCATGCAATCCCATGAAATAGCCTAACATACATCATGTTGTGACATGTCTTTTTAGCATGCTTTTGGCTTGACTTCAAGTAGCTTTTATTCATGTTTTGGTATGCTTGAGGTCTGATTTTGGTTGTTTTGGTCATCCATGACTTGTTTTGCATAGCTTTGGTTCAATCTTGCTTGTAAGCTTTGTGTATTGAGTCATCTAGCATGCATTACTTGGCCTATTTCAATGATTTGGCATCATTTGTAGTATAATTTCAGTCCATGTTTCATGGCCATGCACATGCATTTGTCACTCAATCAATGCGTTGGAGGGTTGGTCCTTTATGCCTTAACATGAGCCATTGTGTATGCATTCATGCCTTAGCTTCCGAGCCATCATTTCAGTGTGTTTTTGGGGTTATTTTGCCATAATATAACTCTGATTTTTGTTGCTTAAGTCATATCATGTTTGGTCCTAATAGGTGTAGTGTAATTCACCCTATTTGCCTTGCATATTCCATGTCTTATGCCCCTCATGCTAGCACAATTTGGCTTCCATCCATACATGTTTTAGACTCATATCAACATGTTCTAGGACTGTTTTAGGTTACCTTAATCATATGCTTCATGTTTTGTATAGCTATAGTACAAGTGCTCTTGCTTGCTTCAAGCTTTGAGCACCATAGCATGCTTCATTTGTGTTGTGCACTTGATTTGGCATCACTAAACATCACATTTCAGAGCATATAGACTTGCCATGTTCTCACTTCATTCATGCTTTGAATGCCTTTAAGTGTTGTGCATGATTGACTAGTTTGTAGCTTAGTGTGTATGCTTGCATGCCTAGGACTTTGGGCCCTCATCTTAGCACATTTTAGCCTTTGTTAAGACCTATGTCAACTCTGTCCATGCTTGGTTCATGCATATTTGCCATGTATTGCATGCCTCCTACGTGTTGCTCTTTGCTAGCTTTCATGCCTTAGGACTCTTGCATGCTTTACTTGCTTTGTTTGAATGATTTGGCATCATTTCTTACCTCATTTCAGTGCACTTAGTGTTGTTACACTTGCACATTTATCACTCTTTGAGCCCTCTTGAGAGTTGTGCTCTTAGGCCTACTTGGTTGGCCAATGCATTGTGCATGCATGCTTTGTATTTTGGTGCCTTTATCTTGGTGTTATGGCCACTGATTTGGGCTTGGATAGCTAGACTCATATCAACATGTTCTAGGACTGTTTAAGGTTACCTTAATCATATGTTTCATGTTTTGTATAGCTATAGTACAAGTGCTCTTGCTTGCTTCAAGCTTTGAGCACCATAGCATGCTTCATTTGTGTTGTGTACTTGATTTGGCATCACTAAACATCACATTTCAGAGCATATAGACTTGCCATGTTCTCACTTCATTCATGCTTTGAATGCCTTTAAGTGTTGTGCATGATTGACTAGTTTGTAGCTTAGTGTGTATGCTTGCATGCCTAGGACTTTGGGCCCTCATCTTAGCACATTTTAGCCTTTGTTAAGACCTATGTCAACTCTGTCCATGCCTGGTTCATGCATATTTGCCATGTATTGCATGCCTCCTACGTGTTGCTCTTTGCTAGCTTTCATGCCTTAGAACTCTTGCATGCTTTACTTGCTTTGTTTGAATGATTTGGCATCATTTCTTACCTCATTTCAGTGCACTTAGTGTTGTTACACTTGCACATTTATCACTCTTTGAGCCCTCTTGAGAGTTGTGCTCTTAGGCCTACTTGGTTGGCCAATGCATTGTGCATGCATGCTTTGTATTTTGGTGCCTTTATCTTGGTGTTATGGCCACTGATTTGGGCTTGGATAGCTAGATAGCTGCCATGCTTAGATAGCTAGCTTTTGCTTCGATGTGTAATTTATTAGCTAATGTGTTTAGCTATTTCAATTGTTGTGTAATAATTAGTTAACTAAGATTAGTTAATTAACTCGTTGTGTAATAATTAGTTTAATTAGCTTAGATTAGCTAGTTAGCTTTATATTCGGTCCCTCCTTCGAGCGGGCGTATTGTTGTAATAAGCGTGCGTGTGTGTGATGCATGTCTTCCAACCCCCATTTCTTTCTCCCTTTTACTTAACCGCTTACGATGGTTAGTTTTAGGACATGTTTTATTTAGCATACCTTATGCTCGCATGCGTGCATCCATTCATCAGTATTGCATGCACCAGGCTCGGCGCACAATACTAACTACATTGTACTTCAATTCCTATTTGAATACATGTATCAATTGTTGCATTTCACATGACATTCTAGAATAGCCGAGCCTATTTTAGTTGCATTTTCGCATGTGTTGCATTAGCCATCCTAACATGAACTAGGATCATACATTGATTTCTAACTAGTTCTTTGTTTTGGCTCGGAGTACACTGTGAGTGTTTACGCTTTAGCATACTGCATGTGTGTTAATGTTGCCATGAAAGCATGCTTTCCATGAGGCTAACTGCTTATGTGATATAACTGCCTGAATGCCTGTGGGTGAAGGTTGGATTACTTGAGTTGGAACAATTCATTGAAATCCGTGTTTTAGCCTACTTGCGAGTAGCAAACTTCAAACCATTTCCAAACAAACGGATATGCAATGCTTTGTTCCAAATTAGGCGATCTAGTCTATACTTGTTTGCCGTGTGCATCACATAGTAAGATTAGCTAATTAACCGGAA
>JAPPVO010000013.1:75966104-76075582 GCA_030407325.1 Camellia japonica | reverse complement strand
ACAATAGGATCAAATACTGCAAGCCAGAAAGTTAAGGAAGGTGCAAAAAAAAGAAAAAATAGGGAAAAAGGAAGATGAGATTGAAGAAAAAAGGCATCCTAAGATATAATCCATCAAAAAAACCATATGAAAAGGATACAATCCATAACAATATGGAGTTGTTCTTCAATGCGCCCAAGAACCCAACTAGGGATCTAAATATCAAACAAAAACAGGTCTTTGTGTAATTATGTAAAGCTGCAGTATAAAACTAGTTGTTTTGGAAACTTACTAAAATAGTCAAAAAGTCACTACCAAAAAATTAACTATTCTTTCTATTTTTTTGTACATCTTTTCATAAAAAATTAAAAATCCAACTAAAATAGCTAGTTCCCAAAACAACCTAAGAACAAATCCCAAAACTAAAAGAAAGTACAGATTTTACATTACAAATATGATGGCACCGAGGCCAAGAACTGGGAGAGAGAGACTTTCGACAACCATCATGATGAGTGCTCATCCATACCCCAAAACCTATTAAAGCAACAGCTAATAGCTAAAAAAAAGAAAAAAAAAGAAAAAGTGGAGTATAAACAACTGATAATTAAAACAAAACAATTCTCTCCTAAATGTTCTCAAGTTATTTGTTTATATTGCACAAACACTAGAGCTACCCAAAAACAGCCATTGAAATTGGGTATTCCAGAATAAATATAGTAGAAGAGCAAAATTTGAGGAATTCAAAGTTCAATCAACAACAATAACAATAGTAAACTATTGTACCAAGAAACCCAAATTCAAAACAGTAACAAGAAAAAATTACAACACTGAGCGAAACCAACAGAAATGGAGAAGATTTTAAGCAGGCATGGCTAATGAAGAGCATACAGACACAAAACCCAATAGGGAAAGCTTATCACCAGCAGAAGAAAAGTGCATATAAGGAAAAATAAAAATCAGGATCATTAAACAACATAGTAGAGAATCAAATGGAAATTACGGAAGAGAAACTGAAATGGGAGACATGCCATTGTCAGAAAGTCGATCCATCTGATTACAAAGGTACTTGTTCCTGTACTCATTATTGCTTTCCACTTCCTTTATTCCCCTTTCTCTCTCAAAGACATGTACACAAACAAACTCTGAGAGAGAGAGAGAGAGAGAGAGCTGTGGGTGGTGTAGGAAAGCATGGAAGTGGGGAGACGAAGCTATGAAGTGGCATTTGCACACTAGAAGCAAAAAGGGAACCGAGAAGACAGAAAGGAAGGGGACCGTTTGGGGATAACCATTCAGAATGAAGGGCATTTTCGTCAGCATAAAAAGACACAATATTTTTATTATTTTTAGGGCGATTCTACTTACACACCATTAATACTTTCATTATATATTTTACTTAACACATACACAAAATAATTTATAGGGTTTAAAAATAAAGAATTGCTATTAGCACCTCATCAGTTTTGGACCCTAATTTTTTAAACTTTTTTTATTACAATAATAATATCAAATTAAATTACTAAAAAGGACATCAATAATTTTGGGATATCTCATCTTGCAATTAAATACATACACTCACTATATCATGAGTTAGGGTTTATGAAAGTATCCACCCCCATCACCATCCATCCATCTTCTCCAAATCTCATCTTCAAAACTTGCCCACTCTCAAAACCTTAAAAATCATTTGGCGGCAATATTTCGGCGGTGAAGGTGACAACCTTTTGATTGCCTACACTTTTTCGGCAATGACAACAAGTGGAAGTTTTTTTGACAATCACAACTTTATGAGACGAGAGGAGTATAACAATAAAAGTTTAGAGGAGGTTTATAGCTTTGATAGTATTCTTAACTCAAAAGAGATTGGCCTTATAAGGGTAAATTCTTGAAAAAATAAATGATAAAAATAATAAAAATTGTTTGTCATTTTTTCGGGACTAAACTCCCGAATATATGACTAAAATTCAGGAATACAGGCTCGAACATTGTTTATTTGTTAGGGAACATGTAACTGAACATTTATTTTCTCAAGTCATGAACAAATATGTGAAAATGAAGTAGTAATCACCTTTATGGGTTTTGTTAGGGTTTTGGGGAGAGAGGCTTTTTAGAGTGTGGGAGGTGTGCATTCAATTGTGTAACGCCCACAAAATAATACAATAAAAATAACTCATATGCAAAATAATATAACAGAAAAACAATACTTGCACTCATCAGAGTTCAGTGTTTAACAAACAGTTAAATGTCATGTAGGCTTATATCTTTCCAAGTCATTGCTTGGTTACACAAATTGAGTCTCGCTCATTACATCTTAAGCCCTTGGCTTTACAAATGATAAAACATACACACAACAAGACATAATTAAGAAGCTCTTGCTTCCCAAAACTCCATTCGTGAAATTGCCTTGGAAGAAGCATCTCACCTGCACCTGAAAATGGTATTCCCATATAGAGTGAGCCAATAGCCTAGTAGAAATAATCTAACACAATTTATGAGGTTTAGCAAAGGTATAAATACCACGTACATAAACAATACTGATGTGGAAGTATCCACAAGGCATGCATATTCATATGCCACTAAGACCAAACCTCATTCCCATTCTCCTTCAATTTATTTCAAGTTCATATATGCTACTCAATTCATGAGTTAAATTCATTATCGTTCAACAACCAAAATGGGACTACAACTCAATGGTTTTCCAACTATGCATAACACAAATAAACACTTCAAACTTTCCATTTTACGGATATTTCGTCCGAAGGAACTGGCACCCATTTACATATGAAATTTTGGGTCTTTCACCTAGGACATTCCGCCAACTTGTTTTAAAAGGAGTCCATCCCCTTTCTCCTCTCAAACAAATATACATATGCAATGTATTTATAGGCATAATCATATATGGAGTACATCCACTTTCTTCTCCCAATAAACATACATATACAATGTATTTATAAACATAATCACTTATGGAGTACATTCTCTTGATACTCCCAATAAACATATATATACAATGTATTTATAACATGGTCATATTCAATGACACCAAAATTTGATTAGCATTAAATCGCCTAATCCTCATGCAATTTCTACAACAATCATAGCTATCCTCCACCGATAGCCCAATACAATTATTTCTAAAGATATATTAAATCTCAAGATAAATAATTATTTAAAACGTCCAAATGTGTAAGATAATACATATCCAATTTCACCACTTACATCAATAACCATCCAATTTAACATATTCAATGTTAATTCCAATTATTTATACAAAATAATCATTTTATCAAGTTAGGGCAAAAATCCCCTTTTTCTAATATTGACCCAAACACCCAAAATCAACTATTTTGGTACCCCAAGATCTTATATTCACACCCCATACTCACTTATCTCTCATACATCAAAAACCCCTCTTTTTATTTCACACCCAAATCTTAGATTTGTCTAAACCACAACCAAATCTCATCATCTATATACAATAGCAAATAACTAAGCTAAAAACCATATTAGAATGTAGAAAAATCTCTACCTCAAGAAGAGAAGACGAGCAAAGCAAGGTTGAACTCCAAAAATGACGAAACCCACTTTTACTTAAATCAATACGAAGCTCTTGAAGCCCTCTACCTTATTCTCAAAGACACTAGGGCCAAGAACACAATGAATTTAGATGAAATCTTAGAGAGAATGTGAGTTTCTAGAGAGAGAAACTCAAGATCTGCAAATTTGGAGACTTTTAGAGAGAGAGAGAAAGCAGAAAATGATCTGAAATGTCACTTTCATGATCTGATAAAGCACAGTCCGCTTGAGCGTGGAAAGCCCCGCTCGAGCATAAGACACAGACTCCCGCTCGAGCGTAGAATACACATTTCCAGTACTTTTGCAGATAGGTCAAAGTGCAGGAACCAAACATTCTCCGCTCGAGCGGGGAAATTGATGCTCGAGTGGACCAGCAACTTCGAATGTATTTTTTCTTTTTGCTTCGAGGGGCGCTGCCCATCGACCCCGCCAGGGCGCTACCCTCGCTAGCTGACTGGGCAGCTCGACCCCCGACCAGCCCAGTCGACGTGGCAAAACGTGAAAGAAGGATCGAAACCGGGATCGCTATAAATTGAATGGGTAAAATGTTTTTATAAGTATAATTTTGGTATTATATGGAGGGAGAAAATAAATTTTAAGAGTTTTAGAATTTATAAGTGGAGATCCAAAGAATTAGGAGATCTAAAATAATTGATGGGGTGCTAATAGTAGCACTCTTAAAAATATTTTATTTTACACCTTAACTTTTCATTAAAACACCTCTAACTATTTAAATATACATCATTACACACACCAAAAACTCTCATCTTCACTACTACACACAACAAACCCCCATCTCTCACAATCTTTAGAATAGACACCATCTTCATTGGTCTTAATCTCCATCGTCGGTAGAGGTTTCATTTGGCTTTCCATTTTTGCTAGTGTTGATCTTTATAGTTGGTGTTGAACTCTCATCATGTCTCATCTCATTGTCTCCTCAAATCGCTAGCAGAGTGTTTCATTCGGCCTCCATCTTTGCTGGTGTTGATCTTCATTGTCAGTGTTGAATTCTTGTCTCTCATTGTCATTTCATATTGCCATTCTTACCCTTGATTCATGAGTGTATGTTAATGGTAAAGATGATAAAACATGATCGTATCTCTTTTGTAACAAATTTACTTTTGTAGTCAATAACACAATCAGTTTTAACATTACTACATTGGGTAGGTATAGAATTCTATAAAAAAATTAACAAATTTATAAATTAGTCATGTTCAAGAATACAGAGTTGAATAAACTTAATGTGTTCAAAAATTTATATCTGAATAACGAATAAAAGTATAATTTATTTTAACCAAACTAACTTAAAATGTTCAATTTTTTATATATATGAACATTTAATATGTAATCAATCTTAATAATTTGAACAAAAAATATAAATAATCGAACATTGTGTAAAAATTCAACTCTGGTTATCCGAACACGACGAACAAACTCATTTTCCCAACATTTAAATGAGATAAATAAAAAATCAAAAAGTTAAGTCATAAACTAACTTTTTCAATGTTCAAATCAACGTTTTCAATGTTTATATTGGAACCAACCATCTCAGTGTCACGTATGGTGTGCAATCTTCAAAGACATAATGTTTTGAGTTTGAAAAATAAGTATAATGGAGAAGAGAATGAAGTGAGCTAATTGATAATGAATGGTATCATGAGTGTATGTTAATGATGATACATATACTAAAGAGCATACATATTCAAATAATTTGCAATGCAAGCAAATCACAAATTTATAACACATAATCGTTCACATCAAAACATGTAAGCGTATTCTGGATGCTTTCAAATTCATACTCATCACATGAATGCATCCTAGATCTTTTCTAGACGCTTATTGCTCATTTGGACAAGTGTGTGAGTTATTAACTCGTGCTCTGATACCACTCTGTCATGACCTAAACCCGCCCCCATGGGTTAAGAGGACATAACCGGTCAGTAATCATGAGATTACCTGCGGCCTCAAACCAAACCAGACGTATTTTAACAGAGTTAAGAAGGGCCAAACGGAAGCAATTTCAAACTTTTGTCCATAGAGCTGTGCTTATATGGCACATCATAACAAACATACATAAACATGTTAATAACTCACATCAGAAGTTACAGTAATATAAAGTTCTGTACAGACAGGATCATTCACATCTAGGTCAGCCAATCAAAACTATATACAAACGTAATCCAAAATCCTCGCCAACATGACAAAATATAATAGAATGGCAAAAGGGCGAAGACAAGTCTCGTGCGTGAGACGTAGGGACTGACTCTTCAAAACTTTGGTTGTTCCACACAAACTTCACTGGGGCTAGGTTTGGACCTCTCTTGGCTCACCTACAAACACATGAATGAGCGTGAGCGAAAGCCCAATGAATAATATTGAATAAAGAAGATACATTAGAACAACATACATCAGACGGCCTTGGGCGCAATTCATTCGTGCCAAACGGCCTTTGGCCCATTTGTCTTTCATTCATGTCAGACTGGCCTTTGGCCCAACCATTTATCATTCATATCATACTGGCCTCTGGCCCATTCATTCTATCATTCAGATCATACTAGCCTCTGGTCCATTCATTTATCATTCAAATCGTACTGGCCTCTGGCCCATTCATTTATCATTTAGATCGTACTGGCCTCTGGCCCATTCATTTATCGTTCAGATCATACTGGCCTCTAACCCATTCATTTATTGTTCAGATCATACTGGCCTCTGGCCCATTCATTTATCATTCAGATCGTATTGGCCTCTGACCCATTCATTTATCGTTTAGATCATACTGGCCTTTGGCCCATTCATTTATCATTCAGATCGTACTGGCCTATGGCCCATTCATTTATCATTCAGATCATCTTGGCCTCTGGCCCATTCATTTATCATTCGAATTAACGAACTTATAAGACTTACATAGAAGTAAGTAGTAGGACAAATAACATGCTTTAGATATCTTTATTAAGATATTACTCACTGTGATCTGCTGGATGATTTGCCCTGGAGCTTGACTGTAAACATTCCATGAACATAGTGGTTCACAAACAATTTAATCCAGTCTTAATTCACATATTCCTCTTTAGTCTTCATTCTTGTTCTTTTAATTCATTCACAATGCTTAATGCATGCCTAAGAGTACATAGGAGTGAAAGTGTCATGACCGAACCTGCCCCCAGGGTTAAGGACATAACCGGGCAGTAATTCCGAGATTACCTACGGCCTCCATACAAAACGGACATAATTTATCAGAGTAAAGGGGCCAAAGGGAAGTAAAATTTAAAACTTTGTCCATAGAGCTGTGCTTATGTGCACACCAAAACAAACCATACGCATATACATTAATAACCCACATCAAAAGTGTAATAGTATAAGCTTCTTTACAGACAGGATCATCTAAACTGAGTCAACTCATAGCAAACTATAGGTAAATATATACAAGATCCTTGCCAACAAGAACAGAATGTAAATACGTAACAAAATGGCAAGGTTGGTCTCGTGCGTGAGACACAAGGCTGACTCTCCCAAAACTCCTGCTGTTCCTGGCTAACTTCACTGGGGCTGGGGTTGGACCTCACTTGGCTCACCTACAATTACATGAATGAGCGTGAGCGAATGCCCATGAATAATATCAAATAAACAAGTTACGTAAGCAATTATTTGGACATTGCAACAATCGGCCTTCGGCCCAGTCATTCATGTCAATCGGCCTTTGGCCCAATTATCCATTCCCATCGACCTTTGGCCCAACCATTCATTTCCATCGGCCTTTGGCCCAATTATTCATTTCAATCGTTCATATCCATCGGCCTTGGGCCCATTCATTTATATCAATCGTTCATATCCATCGGCCTTTGGCCCAATTATTCATTTCAATCGTTCATATCCATCGGCCTTGGGCCCATTCATTTATATCAATCGTTCATATCCATCGGCCTTTGGCCCATTCATTTATATCAATCGTTGTCTCCCAATCAAAATAATGGAATCACAAAGCTTACATACAGGTAAACAATTGGACAACGGTATACTTCAAATATCTTATCAAGATATTACTCACAGTGATCGGTTGACTGGTTCGCTCTGGAACTCGACCCTACACATGCCATGAACATAAGAGGGTCATTAACAATTCAATCCATTCAAAATTCACATTTTCCTCTTTAGGCATTATTGTTATCTCATTAACTCATTTACAATGCTTAGCATATGCCTAAGAGTGTTCACAAGTGAAAGAGAACGGAAAACGGAACACAGAATGCAAAAACAGAATTTCTGAAAACAGGGTCCCCGCTCGAGCGTAGACTTACCCCCTCGAGCGGACCCTTAGGCCTGCAGAAGTACTGGTTGTCTCCAATACCCGCTCGAGCGTGCATTCTTCCGCTCGAGCGGACTCCATGTCACATCGCTCCCCGCTCGAGCGCCAATTTATCCGCTCGAGCGTGCATCATGTCTGCAGAAAAATATGCTGAGAGCTCGATTTCTCCGCTCGAGCGGCAGTCTCCCCGCTCGAGCGGACCTCAAAATTCTGGAAAACCCAGAATGTGTTCTTGAGCTCCAAACTCGACATTCAACCACATTTCTTGCATACAAAAGCCCAAATATCGCATATTCACATACTAACACGATACCAATACCAATTTACAACTTAGGAAGCTCAATTTCTCAAAATGGATACATGCATGGCTCAAATTGCTCCAAACCCATTATCAACACAACCAGTTCATGCATTTAACCTTTGTACTCTTATAATCTGTACATGCATGTGGTACATTACTCTCAATCTCAACTTATGTGATGAAGAGATGGTCAAGAACATGTTCTTCAACTAAAAACTCACATAGATCATGGATTTAGTGTTCAACCATGAAAATTCAAAGCAAATACATACATGCATGTAAACATTGACCTTCAATCCAACACATACAATTCAATTTCCTTTCAATCCTCATTCTTGACCATAAATCAACTTTGAATACACAAAATTGCCCATTAAACTCATGGATTACTTACCAAGGAGCTTGATTCTCACAATCTATGATCAAATCTTGATTAATCTTCAAGGTTCCCAAGCTTTGAGTTAAATTTGCACAACTCCTCTCCCTTTCTCTCACTAGAGCCGAATCTCCCTCTCTCTCAATGTCTAACTCAGATTTTGAGTTCTTAGAGAGTTAAAGGAGAGTGCAATGCCAATACACAAAAGCCCCCACTAGTAAATATTTTAATATAGAATAATGGGGTACTTAATTAATCAATCCAATCAGTTTAAATTGACCAGAATCAATTTTCAATTAAATTTCACCGTAGGCTTTAAAAATTATGCCAATTACAATGGCGTAATCAATTTTGGGTCCTGTGGCCGATAAGGCCCTCAATTTAATCCCCGAAGGGGACTATTCACAGATATTCCTACGGCGAACAGATATGAATCCAAAATCACATATTGGCACACAAAGTCATGCTAAACACATAACTATAAACAAATTAAGGACCAGTTTAGCACAATACAGAATAGGGGTATCACAGAAAGAGAACGGAAAACGAAACACATAACACATTTTCAAAATTTCATAAGCAGGGGTCCCCGCTTGAGCAGACCCATGAGGTCTGCAAAAGTGCTGGTTACTTCACTTTCACGCTCGAGCGCGAATTCGGACGCTCGAGCTGAAGGTCTGTCTACATAGCTCCCCGCTCGAGCGGCGATTGCCCCGCTCGAGCGGACATCAAAATTTCTGGGTTTTCCAGCAGTATTCTTGAGCTCAAATTCGACATTCAAAGGCTCCCAAGCTCGAATTAAGGTACCAAAATGGAGAAACACAACATATAGCATGAGTACACAAACAACATGGAGCCAATCTTCAAAATTAATCAACATTTCTTTTGTATAATTCAAACTCATGTCTTCAAACCTCATACAAGCTCCATATCTTTAATTATTCAAACATGCATGCTAATTTTGACTTCATTTCTCTTTCAAATGATGCAAATGGTGTCCATTCTCATGAAACTCAACAAAAACATGCTTGCATGTATGATCCAACCCTCAATCTTTCATAATTGACATGCTACATGTTAGATTATACAAATTTATGGCAATTCATAGCAATTCTATGCATGCATGTGCATATCTCATCAAAATCAACACAACTCATGATCTAACTCACCATTTAGTCTTCAATTCACAAAAATACAACTCAAACTCATGAGCTAAGGGTTGATTACTCACCTAGGAGCTTTAATCTTCCAAACTTATGCTTAATTCTTGAGTTGGTCTTCAAGATTTCCAAGCCTTGAGCCAAGATTGCACAATTCTTCTCTTGTTCTCTCTCTAGCCGACCCTCTCTCCCTTTCCTTAGGATAAATCCGGCCAAAATGTATGAGGAGAGAGAGGTTGAGTGCTTAGTGCCCCATTATATACAATTTCCCTTAATTACAATTGTGAACACTTCATATTTGAGCACTAAGTCAATAATTTAATTTATTTAATTTGATCTGAATCAATTTTCAATTAAATTTCATCGTAGGCTTTAAAAATTATGCCAATCACAATGGCGTAATCAATTTCAGGTTTCGTGGCCGATAAGGCCTCCAATTTAAATTCCAAAGTAGATAATCAAACAGGTATTCCTACGGTGAACATATAGAAATTCAAAACCACATATTTTCACATAATGGCACACAAAATCATATCAAACACAATCATATTCATAAGAAGGACCAATTAGCATAATAAGGGACTGGGTTATCACACGGAGGGTCCGAATAAATCAACTAACTAGCTACGCTAAGCTACTTAATTACAAACCAAATTGAAACTAGCTATACTAAACTAATTAGAATATTACAAAGATGAAATAAATTAGCTAAATACATTAACTAATTAATTACAAAATCAGCAAATTAACTAGCTAAACAAAGCAGTTAAAATGGCCTCGAGGGGAGGGAGATATGCATGCTCGATTGCCTCGCTCGGAAATCCATTGCCATGCCACCAATTGCCTCTATTTGCACTTGATTTGATTTCTGAAAGTTGCACAAACTTCCAGATTGCTTCTACTCCAACACAGGGACCCTCTGGTGGGCTGTCGACCAGAAAAGGGGGCTGTAGACCAGAAAAACTGGTCGGCCGACCACCCTTACTGGTCGGTCGACTACTCCTTGTGGTCGGTCGACCAGCTGATTTGCCAAACTCCAGTTTTGCTACAACAGAGAACAACAAGGGGCATAGTAGTGTATTTGCAAGATATGTGTGCACAACCACCCTCCCTATCATTTCTCAAGCTCAAGGGAGTGTAGTACTCGACTCTCGGGCCACCAACCATGCATCACAATGCACGATGGTCGAGAAGCCAAGTTTGCACGAGTCAATGAATGCACAAATAACACATAAGAGCCTCCACCTCTATCATGCATGATCCAGAGGATTGGCGACCAAGAAATGCTACTCGTTTCATCACTTTGAGTATGAAACGTCTCTCATTTCTTGTGTTTGGATTAACGTCCGATCCAAACACATGCAATGCAACACAACATGTTATCTTTGACATGTTTTACTTGGTTCAATTTTGTTTAGTCATTTTAGATTACCAATCCATCATTTAATTGGTTAAGTCCAAAAGCGAGAAGTCCTCTAATTGGAAAGACGGACCAAGCCATAAGCTTCTTGAGCATGAAAGAAGCACCATGTCGTTGGTTAGTAGAAACCTTCAAAAGAAGGCTAAAACCATTAGGCATGAACGCCTCGATTTCACACTCAAACCAACAAAGGGCTTAAGACCTCTTTCAAAGCGATATAACAAATGAAAGATGGCATGCAATGGCATACATTTTAGCATTGAAAAAGGATGCTAAAGACCTTAAATTATGCAAACAATGCAAGCATAACATGTTAAAGGCCAAAAACATCAAAGCTAGTAAAGAGCATTTCACAAGAGGCATGCAATACCAAGACTAAATGATTAAACCAACTATGGACAGACCTAAACCATGCCAAAACAGAGGCCAAAACATCCTGAAACTTGGACACAAGAAGCTAGAAATGCATGCTCATATGATGGCTCATAAACCAGGCATAAAGGCACAACACTTAAACACAATTAAAGAGTGATAAATATGAGAATATGGCAAAGATATAAGCTCTGAAATACCCTTCCAAATGATGCCAAGGCATGCAAACATCATAAATATAGCATGCTATGGTGCTCAAAACTCAAGACTAGCTAAGGCACTTGCACCATAGCCAAATCAAGCAAGCCCTGAAGGGCCAAGATCACTCAAAACAGTCCTAAAGCATGCTAAATCAGTGGCAAAAACATGCTGGAGTAGGGCACACACATGCTAGGTTAATAGGCTACAACATCAAGCATGTTAAGCTAGTAAGCACGATTTGCACTACAAGTACAAAATGCAAGCAAGAAATGGCCAAGCCAGCCAAAAACAGAGTTTAAGCATGCCAAAACAAGAGTAAAATCATGTGGGAGCATAGCCAAAATAGGCTAGAATGATGAGCCAAAGTAGCAAGCATGTAAGGCTAAATGGCAAGATTACACTACAAGTGTAAAAAGCATGTAAGAGGTGACTCAACGAAGCCAAAATAGAGTTATGCCATGCTGAAATAAGTCAAAAAATAATCTAAGAATAAGCCAACACATGCTAGAAAAACATGCTCAATAATTAGGCCAACAAGACATGCAACCAAGAAGCAAGGAGGGGAGGCCAACCCCTCCTATTTTGGACCTCAAAACATGGTTTCCACCACTGAAATACCTCTGATTTTCAGTGGTAAAAAGGCTAAAAAAAGTTGGATTTGAAGGTGGTGAGAAGTTGCACAAAAGGTCACACAAGCCAAGGAACAAAAAGGGAGAACAACCCCCAAACTCACCAAGCTTTAAACTACCACTTTTACACCTTAAAAATAGAGTTCTTGATGGTTCAAAACCAGTCCCAAAATACCAAAAAAAAAAAAAAAAAAACAATGGAAAAAGGGGGATAAAGCAAGTGTGCAAAAACAAGCTTGAAAGGAGGAAGTTCTTACCCTTGAAGCACCTTGAAGCACAGCAGTAAAACCAGCCAAAATCAGCCTTTTGGAGCTCAAAAAAGGTCCCAAGCTACCTCAGCCCAAAGATGATCAACTTTGGTTAAGGGTCTCTTTGCAAAAGTGTAGGAAATTCTCACTTCTAAGCCTAAAACAAGAGGAGAAAGAGAGAATTCTAGAGAGAGGGAAGAATTTGCTCACAAATCTTCTAGAGAGAGAGGATTCTAGAGTGAGAAGCTCCCCAAATTTTATAAGCCTTCAAAATGTTCTAACCTTTTGCAAAATGAGAGAAATGCCTCAATATATAGCAAAATACATGCCTTGGGTCGAAATATCTGATTATAGGACAGATGGAGGTTGTGGAAGACAGTTGGAGGGAAAATATCTTCAAAATATCTGAGTTTGGGACCTTAGTGGTTGGTCAACCACTTTTTCTGGTCGACTGACCACCTTTTTGGGTCGATGACCACTTTTCTGGTCGACAACCCATTTTTCTGGTCGACAGGCAAAATTCTGCTTTCCAGGTCCAACTTCAAATGGGCATAACGCCTTCGTCTAGACTCCTTTTTAGGTCATTCTTGTGTCCACATTGAAGCCCCAGAAGTAATATTTCCAATGGTTGCAGCCTTGCATCAAAATTCCAACTATGAAAAACGTTATGCCAGTTTTACTGAAGCCGCTCAGTTTTGGTCCTACCCGGATTCATGCCAAACTTCTCCCAAACTAGTTTTCTTCTCTTCTTTCCTATTTTCTTCAACTCCAAAACCCTAAACAAGGTGTTTTGAAAGATTTTTCAAAGATTTCATCTCTCTTTCATTCATTTCCACTTTGTCCTTGCTCGGTTTACCGAAAAGCGCAACATTCAACAAAATGCGAGCGTCGGAACATCGTAGAATCATTTTTCAAAAACTATTTTGAAAGAGAGGGTTTCAAGGTCTAAAATCTTTTGATCAAGATCATTTTAGTCCAAAAGGGGTATGAAGTTGGGATTTGAGTCCCCTCTTGTCGAAGAAATCGAACCTTTACACTGCACAACTTCCATTACAATGTAAACCATCAGTAGCGCCTAAGTCTTAGGGGCGGTCAAAAATGGGGTGTCTACACTCCTCTTTTGATTTAATACGCAAACCCTAGGTTTGTTCACAATACCCCAAATTCCACCATTGTTACATAACAACCTATAACTAAGTTAAAAACCATATAAAAGTGTAGAAAATCCCTACCTCAAAGAGAGAAGATGAACCAAGCAAGGATGAAACTTCAAAGATGCTCAAATCCAACCTTATTCGGATCAAAACGAGATCTAGAGATGCTCACTTTTTTTAACAAAGGCAAATGACTGGAGAAATCACTAGAATTAGGTGAAAATGTAGAAAGAGAGAGTGTGTGTGTTTTAGAGAGAGAGAGAGGGTCTCAACTTTAGGGTTTTGGAAGAAAAGATCTAAAAAGTGATGTAAAAAGTCACTTTCACAAACTGATATAGGCACAATCTGCTGGAGCGTAAGAAGTGACGCTCAAGCGTTAGACACAATAAGTTGTTCGCTCAAGCGCAAGAAGTGTCGTTCGAGTGCCAAGACACAATGAAAGAGATGCACACTGCTCAAGCGCAAGAAGTGATGCTCGAGTGTAGAAAACACACATCCAGCAGTTTTACAAACATTTGACCAACCGCTCTAGCGCAAGAAGTGACCGCTCGAGCGCAAAAAGGCTCGTTCGAGCATAGAATACACTCTCACAGTAGTTTTGCAGGCTTGCAAAAGTACTGAGAGTATGCAAAGCCTGCTCGAGCGCAAGAAGTGCCGCTCGAGCGAAGGAGCAAAAATCCAGGCAACAAGAGTTTGGAAATCAAGCAACCAACTGTCGCAACATAACCACAACAAACCAAAAGGCAAACTTAAGGGAAAACCAAGGGAATAAGAGATGAACCAAAACATTAAACCATGAAACCCGAGTCCGGAGTACAACAAAGATTGGGTCAAAACTAGAATCTCTATATTAGGTGTTTTTAATCTTGTGTATATCTTAAGATCATTTGTTTAGAGTGTTATCCGGGTATGCGTTTTGATTAGTGTTGTTATTCTCTAGATGGGGACGATTGTGGCAGCTTGTTTTACTAGAAAAGGGTGTAGTTATGGGTGGTCGGTGGATGTCATAGTTGTGGTAATGGAATGTAATTTTCTAGTGATTTTCTATTGTTGTTTAACTTCTTGTTATCATGTTTGACGTGTTCTATTTCTATGTCATAACAGGATTACAATTTTATTTTTGAAACGATTGTGTCATTGGTCAAGTGACTGTTAGGAGCATTGTCAATTGAAGCCTTTTGGAAAGAAAATTGGGAAATAAAACTTTGCTTGTTGCAAATTTGGTTGTTTTAAATTGGTGGTGGGTTTGTGTAATGCACCTAGGTAAAAAGGAGATTTTGAATTTTGTGTGGGCGGATAGCCCGAGATTGGTTTCGGAAGTTGTCTTGTTGATGTTGTGGTTTGGGTCTTAGCGGAACAGTGGTGTTGTTTTTATGGCAAACAAAACAAATAAGAACAAAAGTTTATGACGGGTCTTGTTGTTTTCAATTCCAAAATTTTGGTGTGCTTGTTGTGGCAACTTTTGTTTATACAATAAAAGTTGTAACATAGAATTCATGATGGGTGCTAGGTAAGGTTTTATTCTCTTTTGTGTGTGGTTGTGTTCCTCAGCATAGTTGGGTTATTGTAGGTTAGAATTTTTCCTTTTGAGAGGTTTTTCTTTGTGAATGTCTATGTCGTCATGTGAAGGGAAAGATGAAGATTTTAAGTGAATAGACCATTCAGGGTGGTTATATGAGTTGAGGTGTTTTTGGGTTCGAAATAACCAATTGTGATATGCGTTTGAATTTCCTTGTCTGGAGTGTTATTTGTACCTTGTTACATGTTAGCGTCGTAAGTGATTTTGATGAGTTTCCTTGCGTGGTTATAGCTCAAATTTCATTTTATTTTATCACATTACTATTGAGAAGAAGGTGGTCATGGTCGAGTAGTTTGTGGTGTTGTGGCTTTTGGGAAGTATTGTTGTGGTTATGATTATGTATGTGGGTGTTGCTATAGCGATTCTGGTTTAAACCCGACCCATTCATTGTTTTGGATCTGGGATTTCTTGTCTTGATGGTTGTTTATGTCTTCTTCCATTTTATTCCTTGTTGAGATTAGTTATTGGAGGGTTTTGGTGGTGTTTGAAACAAGTTGGGAGTTAGTTTTTCAAAACTGTTGTTGCCCAGATTTTGGCTTGTTCGCTCGATCAAACTTTCTTGCGCTCGAGCAAACGTTCTTGCGCTCAAGAAAACTTTGAGAACTTCCAGTACTTTTGTAGGTTTGTAAAACTATTGGGAGTATGGCATTATTCTCTCGAGCGGTGTTTCTTGCGCTCAAGCGGTCCTTCTTGTGCTCGAGCGATCTTTTGGAACTTTCAACACTTTTATAAGCTGCAAAAGTACTGGGAGGGTGGTGTTCTTTGCTCGAGCGGTACTTTGTTCGTTCGAGCGGCCTCTTTTTTTGTGTCTGGTCACTCGAGCGGTGTTTTGGTCGCTCGAGCGATCTGTGCATATATCAATCCATAAAAGTCACTTTTTTGAGTCACTTTTTCATATATATATATATAAATATATCTCTAAACATTTCAAAACCCAAAATCTAGACCCTCTCTCTCTAAAACTAATCTTCGACCTCCAAATATACTTAATCTATTGATCTCTACACCCTAGTCCATTTGATAAAAAGGTAGAGGTCACCTAGCTTCATTTTAGTCGGAGCAAAGTTGATTTTCGGCTTCGTCAAAGTCTCTTCTTTCTCTCCCTTGTCTTCAAGCTTTGAGGTAGGGATTTCTCCACACTTTAGTATGATTTTTAACTTAATTATTTGTCTTTTAAAAAAAATCATGGAATTTAGAGATTTTGGTAAAAATCTAGGGTTTTGGTTTTGAAATCAAAAGAGGGGTTTTCAAATGGATTATTGAAAATAATTGTGGGTTTGTAAATGTGGTTGAGTTATGATAAAATGGTGGATTTTTATCCTTGGAATTGGTTTATAAGGAAAAAGGGGATTTTGCCCTAAAACATGAATATTTGATTTTGTAAAGAGAAAATGGAAATGATGTTGGGTTTTATGAAATTGGAATGATGATGATGATGGTGGTAGAGTTGGATATGCATTATCGTTCCCATCTTGAGATTTGGAAAGTATATCTTTGTTGGAAATTATTTATCTGTTTAGAGATATTTGTTTTGGGCTATCGGTGGACAATAGTTATGATTGTTGTAGAAATTGCATGAGAATTAGGTGAATTGAAACTAATTTTTCATCCATTTGCATTGAGCGTTGTTACATATTTAACACATTGAAAATGTATACTGTTTTGAGAAAAATGGGTGAATACCTGGGTGAATCTGGGTAGGGAGTGTAGTTATGGTATTAAGTTGGACTGTGTGTCCTTGGTGAAAGTCCAAAAACCTGCGCAGATAGGTACCGAGCCTTTCGATTAATGCAGGAAAAAATGGCAATTGGTAGTGCTTGTAGCCTACTTGTAGACATGTCGTAGAGATTCCTAGTGTTGTATCCACTGCCCTATTTTATATTGTAAAGGAAATGATTTCATGAATTGTGATATAAAGCTAGCATTGCATGGTTTTTAGAAAGAGATATAAAATGTTTTTGCTTGACCATTGCATATGCATTCACCTTATAACTCTGTTAAGATTCATACACTATGTTAGAGTATCTTTACTGGGCTTTGGCTCACCCTATGTGGAAAACCATTTTGGGGTGCTGATGATATGCTTCTGCCAAGGCCGTAGCTTGGGAGGATTTGGAACCGCGAACTTCTTGTTTTGTTTTTGTTGTAATTATCTTGTACAAGCCTAAGGCTCTATTTGTATTGAGTTTAAAATCACTTTTGTTGTAACCAAGTATCGTCTTGGAAAGTTGTAGTCATTAGAGTATTTATTTATCTATTTAAGTTTTATTTCATATCATTAACTTGTGGCACATGCTATAGATTCAGGGTTAGGAATTATGAATGTGTAATTGCATGTGTTACCTTTTGTACAACTGGAATCATATGAATAGAAGGATATTATATTCAGAACTGTGTTGTTATTTAATAAATATTGTGAGATGATTTTATTATTATATTTTGGGTGCATTACAACTTGGTGTGGACACGCCCCTTGGGCTTCATGCTATAGTTCGGACTCAAATTTCACGGTTCTTAATCTAATCTCACAATGTGCGATGTGAGATTGATAAATCACCAAAGAGTCCAAATTTGGCAAATCGTTTTGGAAAACTGATTTTTATAAAGAAGTGCCAAACATGGACTGCTTTGCCAGATACAGAGTCGCCACCTAAATATTTTATTTTTGGAGAAATTTAGGAAACCCTGACTCGTTGCCTAAGCCACGTGTCCGTCATCACCAAAGTTGCCTCGGCTTGGGAATTTGGGTACGATTGGGGAAGGTCATCTATGAGCACCCCCGCTCGCCCGATCAAAGATTGGCCTGTACTAAACATGATATTTTGTTTTTGAAAACACATGTGCTCTTATTCCGGTTAATTAGCTAATCTTACTATGTGATGCACACGGCAAACAAGTATAGACTAGATCGCCTAATTTGGAACAGAGCATTGCATATCCGTTTGTTTGGAAATGGTTTGAAGTTTGCTACTCGCAAGTAGGCTAAAACACGGATTTCAATGAATTGTTCAAACTCAAGTAATCCAACCTTCACCCACAGGCATTCAGGCAGTTATATCACATAAGCAGTTAGCCTCATGGAAAGCATGCTTTCATGGCAACATTAACACACATGCAGTATGCTAAAGCGTAAACACTCACAGTGTACTCCGAGCCAAAACAAAGAACTAGTTAGAATCAATGTATGATCCTAGTTCATGTTAGGATGGCTAATGCAACACATGCGAAAATGCAACTAAAATAGGCTCGGCTATTCTAGAATGTCATGTGAAATGCAACAATTGATACATGTATTCAAATAGGAATTGAAGTACAATGTAGTTAGTATTGTGCGCCGAGCCCGGTGCATGCAATACTGATGAATGGATGCACGCATGCGAGCATAAGGTATGCTAAATAAAACATGTCCTAAAACTAACCATCGTAAGCGGTTAAGTAAAAGGGAGAAAGAAATGGGGGTTGGAAGACATGCATCACACACACGCACGCTTATTACAACAATACGCCCTCTCGAAGGAGGGACCGAATATAAAGCTAACTAGCTAATCTAAGCTAATTAAACTAATTATTACACAACGAGTTAATTAACTAATCTTAGTTAACTAATTATTACACAACAATTGAAATAGCTAAACACATTAGCTAATAAATTACAAATCGAAGCAAAAGCTAGCTATCTAAGCATGGCAGCTATCTAGCTATCCAAGCCCAAATCAGTGGCCATAACACCAAGATAAAGGCACCAAAATACAAAGCATGCATGCACAATGCATTAGCCAACCAAGTAGGCCTAAGAGCACAACTCTCAAGAGGGCTCAAAGAGTGATAAATGTGCAAGTGTAACAACACTAAGTGCACTGAAATGAGGTAAGAAATGATGCTAAATCATTCAAACAAAGCAAGTAAAGCATGCAAGAGTCCTAAGGCATGAAAGCTAGCAAAGAGCAACACGTAGGAGGCATGCAATACATGGCAAATATGCATGAACCAGGCATGGACAGAGTTGACATAGGTCTTAACAAAGGCTAAAATGTGCTAAGATGAGGGCCCAAAGTCCTAGGCATGCAAGCATACACACTAAGCTACAAACTAGTCAATCATGCACAACACTTAAAGGCATTCAAAGCATGAATGAAGTGAGAACATGGCAAGTCTATATGCTCTGAAATGTGATGTTTAGTGATGCCAAATCAAGTACACAACACAAATGAAGCATGCTATGGTGCTCAAAGCTTGAAGCAAGCAAGAGCACTTGTACTATAGCTATACAAAACATGAAACATATGATTAAGGTAACCTTAAACAGTCCTAGAACATGTTGATATGAGTCTAGCTATCCAAGCCCAAATCAGTGGCCATAACACCAAGATAAAGGCACCAAAATACAAAGCATGCATGCACAATGCATTGGCCAACCAAGTAGGCCTAAGAGCACAACTCTCAAGAGGGCTCAAAGAGTGATAAATGTGCAAGTGTAACAACACTAAGCGCGCTGAAATGAGGTAAGAAATGATGCCAAATCATTCAAACAAAGCAAGTAAAGCATGCAAGAGTCCTAAGGCATGAAAGCTAGCAAAGAGCAACACGTAGGAGGCATGCAATACATGGCAAATATGCATGAACCAAGCATGGACAGAGTTGACATAGGTCTTAACAAAGGCTAAAATGTGCTAAGATGAGGGCCCAAAGTCCTAGGCATGCAAGCATACACACTAAGCTACAAACTAGTCAATCATGCACAACACTTAAAGGCATTCAAAGCATGAATGAAGTGAGAACATGGTAAGTCTATATGCTCTGAAATGTGATGTTTAGTGATGCCAAATCAAGTGCACAACACAAATGAAGCATGCTATGGTGCTCAAAGCTTGAAGCAAGCAAGAGCACTCATACTATAGCTATACAAAACATGAAGCATATGATTAAGGTAACCTAAAACAGTCCTAGAACATGTTGATATGAGTCTAAAACATGTATGGATGGAAGCCAAATTGTGCTAGCATGAGGGGCATAAGACATGGAATATGCAAGGCAAATAGGGTGAATTACACTACACCTATTAGGACCAAACATGATATGACTTAAGCAACAAAAATTAGAGTTATATTATGGCAAAATAACCCCAAAAACACACTGAAATGATGGCTCGGAAGCTAAGGCATGAATGCATACACAATGGCTCATGTTAAGGCATAAAGGACCAACCCTCCAACGCATTGACTGAGTGACAAATGCATGTGCATGGCCATCAAACATGGACTGAAATTACACTACAAATGATGCCAAATCATTGAAATAGGCCAAGTAATGCATGCTAGATGACTCAATACACAAAGCTTACAAGCAAGATTGAACCAAAGCTATGCAAAACAAGTCATGGATGACCAAAACAACCAAAATCAGACCTCAAGCATACCAAAACACGAATAAAAGTTACTTGAAGTCAAGCCAAAAGCATGCTAAAAAGGCATGTCACAACATGATGTATGTTAGGCTATTTCATGGGATTGCATGGCAAGTGTATGGAGCATGCAAAGGCTAACCAAACCAAACCTAAATAGAGGTACAACATGATAAAATAAGCCCAACAACATGCTGAAATGGACACAACATAGGCTAAAATGACATGCCACTTCAAGGAGCATACAAAGCTAGTGTGTGTGATTTACACTACAAGTGTATAAGGCATGCAAGAGCCAACCAAACCAAGAAAAAACAGATCTAAGGCATGTTAAAACTACACCAAAAATCTACTGAGATGGCCCCAAAACAAGCTAGAAACACATGCTCAAACATGAGGCATACGAGACTAGATTGTGTGATTTACACTACAAGTGTATTAACCATGCAAGGGGTGACCAAACTAAGCAAAAATAGTGGCATGCCTCAGCAAAATAACCACAAATACAAGTTAAGACATGGCCAACACACACTTACCAAAGGTGCTCAAACATGAGGCAAATAAAGCATGTATTGAAGACACAAAGGAGAGGGGATGGCCCTCTCCTTCTTAGGACCTTAAAACACCATTGGATTTCAGTGGTGAGAAGGCCAATACAAGGTGGTCCCGAAGCTCACAAAAAAGGCACAAAAATGAGGCCAAACAAGGCCTAAGAGGGGGTAAACAACCCCAAACACAAAAGTGATCTTAAACAAGGATCAAAATCATGCAAAAATACAACTTTTATCAATTATAAGTTAAGCTCAAAACAACATGCAAGATAAGCTAAAAGCTAAAGCAAGAAAGGGGTATTTAAAGTTCAAAAGCTCACCCTTGAAGACCCTCTTCACTACTGCAACTCCAACAAGTTTTTTGAGTTTAAACAAGTCCAAGAACACCAAGAACAACTCCTTAGCACCTCAGCAACCCAAGGATGGTGTTTTAGTGTGTGTTTGTGTGAAAAAGCAAGACAAAACTACACTTTTGATGAACAAAAATGGAGAAACAAGGCAATATAGATACAATGTTATATCTATGCTTCTCAGTTGGGTTTTTCTGACCCTAGAGAAGGAAGGAGGGGCCTTCCTCTTATAGAAGAGGAAAGGTCAAGCTTCTTGGAGAAGCTAAGCAATAAAGGAATCCCTCTATACACGTGTATGGAGGATGGTTCAATTGCCCTCCAGCTGTGCCAGCTGGAGGAAAATATCTCCAAAAATGTGACAAAAAGCAGCCGACCACTTAAAGTGGTCGGCCTGCTACTTAAAGTGGTCAGCCGACCACTTGAAGTGTCCTCTGAGAGTAAAAACTGGTCAGCCATGGTGGGAGAGAGCGCAGGAACCAAAAGCAAGCAAGTGGAGTTGTGGTCGACCAGAAAAGATGCCCCAAAGACCAAGAAAGCCAGTTGTCCGACCAGAAAACTGGCTGGCAGAAGGAAAAGTGGTCGGCCAGAAGAAATACTGGTCTCCCATCCTTGAGTCAGCTTCCAAACAAGGAAACTAAGGTTTGTACCAAAAACAAACCAAAGCAGATGCAAGACGAGAAATCAGGAGGCAAAACACGCGGCCAAAAGTCCCGAAAACTAGCTGGCGAGCATCAAAAGTGGTATGCAACCACAAAAGTGGTCTCCCGGACCACAGTGTCCCTTTAGGCAGAGGCAATAAGGTGTGGTTCAAAAACCACGCCAAACGAAGAACGTTAAGCGGTCCTGAGACAAGGTGCGCGGCCAAAGGCTCCAAAAATTAGAAACTAGTCTCCAAACGGGAAAAGTGGCCTGCGATCACGAAAAGTGGTCTATGACCACTAAGAGATGGTCTACAAGACCTCTCCCTCCCCCCAGGAAGAGAAAACAAGATTCGGTCCAGAAATCGAGCCGAAGCACGAAGAGTTCAGAGGCCCGGAGGCAAGGCTCGCAGCTAATACTCCATAACCTCTAAACAAGCACAGCATGCATCATCACCGAGTACTCAATCGATGATGTATGAGTCTTAAGGACGGTCAAAAATGGGGTGTCTACACTTGGTATCAGAGCAACTGGCTTTGAATACTTTGGGATTGTGGGAAGTGGTTATTACCACAATGAGTTTCTTGCTAGATGATTTTAGGAATAAACCTGATATGCTATGTGATAACATGCTTATGTGAGATTTAATTTCTAAGACATTGATTGGGTCTATGAGTTTCTAAAAGTCGTGTTAGAAGAGCACTTGATCACTGCTATTTTTAACTCGAACTCTGGCAGCATCGTAGTATGATCATTATCTAAGAAGGAAATTCGTATGTGTTTATGTGACTACATGCTTATTTAGAGTGAATTAATTGTTGTCCACCGCATTAGGACGCGAGTGAGTTAGCTTAAGCACATTTGTAAATGTGCTAATTTCTTGTGTTACCTTTATTAGGATGTCAGGATATGGACGTGGTGTTGGTAGATGTGGCAGGCCTAAACTGCAGGAGGTGCCGTTACTAGATGATATTTCTTGATCCAAGAGGAAGGGGTTGGTCGGGCTAATGTGGCCGAACCAGTTGGTTAGCAGGCCATAGGGACCTTGGCCCATGTAGACACGCCCCGAGGGCCTCATGCTATAGTTCGGACTCAAATGTCACGGTTCTTAATCTGATCTCACAATGTGCGATGTGAGATTGATAAATCACCAAAGAGTCCAAATCTGGCAAATCGTTTTGGAAAACTGATTTTTGTAAAGAAGTGCCAAACATGGACTGCTTTGCCAGATACAGGGTTGCTACCTAAACGTTTTATTTTTTGGGGAATTTAGGAAACCCTGACTCGTTGCCTAAGGCCACATGTCTGTCATCATCAAAGTTGCCTTGGCTCAGGAACTTGGGTACGATTGGGGAAGGTCATCTATGAGCACCCCTGCTCGCCCGATCAAAGATCGGCCTGTACTAAATATGATATTTTGTTTTTGAAAACACATGTGCTCTTATTCCGATTAATTAGCTAATCTTACTATGTGATGCACACGGTAAACAAGTATAGACTAGATCGCCTAAGTTGGAACAAAACATCTCATGTTTGTTTGTTTGAAAATGGTTTGAAGGTGCTACTCGCAAGTAGGCTAAGACGTGGATTTGCCACCATCAGGTGGGCTTAAGAAAACAAGATTTTGCCACACTCAAGTGGACTTAAAACTCGTATTTCAATGAATTGTTCCAATTCAGGTGATCTAACCTTCACCCACAGGCATTCAGGCAGTTATATCACATAAGCGAATAGCCTCATGGCAAGCATACTATCATGGCAACACTTACACTCATGCAAGGATGCTAAAGCATAAAAGCTTACCTAGTACTCCGAGCCAAAACAACAACTAGTTAGCAATCAATGCATGATCCTAGTTCATATTTAAGATGGCTAATGCAACATATGCAAAATGCAATTAAAAGTAGGCTCGGCTATTCTAAAATGACATATGGATGCAACACTCGATACATGTATTCAAATAGGAATTAAATACAATGCAGTTAGTCTGATGCGCCGAGCCTGGTGCATGCAATACAAATGAATGAATGCAAACATGCGAAGTATAAGGATGCTAATTGAAACATGCCCTAAACTAACCATCAAAAGCAGGTAAGTAAAAGGGAGAAAGACGTGGGGTTGGAAGACATTCACACACGCACGCACACTTGTTACAAAAATTGCCCTCTCGACGAAGGGTCTGAAAGAATAATACAAATTAACTAATTAACTGGCTAATTGATTATTACACAACACTTTACTAATTAAACAAATTAATTAAGCTACTAAAGCAGTGAAGAGGCCTCGGGAAGAGGGACAAATGCATGCATGCTCGGCTTTGCTCAGAAATCTATCGCCATGCTCATGCTGCCTCTGTTTACACTGCTCTGCATCTCTGAAAACTGCACAAGTCTCAAGGATGCTTCTGAACCACTCCCTGAGTGTTGTGGGAGGTCACCGGCCAAGAGATAGGCCCATCGGCCAAGGGATAGTGGTCATCCACCATATGTAAGGCTCTCGGCCATAAATTTGTAGCCGACCGACACTGAAGATGGCCAACCGACCATCTCTTCCTGCAGAATGCTGTTTTGCTGCAGTAGAGGACAAACAGAGCATGGCAATGCATTTACAAGACAATGTATGCACTACCACTCTCCCTATCATGTCATGAACTCAAGGGAGTATAGTCCTCGACCCTCGGGCCATCAATCACGCATTTCAATGCATGATGGCCAAAGAAACCAAGTGTGCAATTCAATATGGAATGAAATGCACAAAAACACACAAGGGGCCCCAACCTCTATCATGCTTGATCAAGAGGCAAGGGATGCACAGACAATGCAATGCAACAAGCATGCAAACTGCTATACAATGCAACATGATTGACTCGAAACTAATGGCATGCCAACTCAATGCAATGCAACCTAAGCATGCAAGCAAAGCTAATGCAACATGAGTATGCCAACAACAATGTCATGCAACCTAAACATGCAAAGACAAGCAATATTAAACCAATGTAATGCATGCATGATTAACTTAACAAAGCAACACAAGCATGCAAATATGAGGTCATATAACAAGCATGCAACAACATGCAAACCACATACTCAATGGACTTAAACTAAAAATGGACAGACCTCAGCCATGCCCAAATTAGTGGCCGTTATGATGAAATGATGACATGAAATGCAAGGCAAGCATGCATGCCAATTGGCCTATCACCTAGGCATAAGGACACAACTCTCAAAACATGAGCAAGGAGTGACAAACATGAGAATATGGCAATGAAGTAATCTCTGAAATCTCATATGAATCGATACCAAATCAACCAAACAATGCAAGCATAGCATGTTAAGATGTTCAAAGCTTAAGGCTAGCCATAGAGCTTGTACTAAGGCCACATGAATCAAACCCCAAAGGGCCAAGGACAACCAAAATAGCCCTAGATCATGCCAAAATGAGTCTAAAACATGCCTGGACTAAAGCTAAAACAAGCCAACATGAAGGGCATAAGACAAGATGCATGTAAGGCCAATAAGGAGGGTTACACTACACCTACCAAGACCAAGCATGGCATGACTTAACCAACAAAAATCAGAGTTATGGCATGTCAAACTAACACCAAAAATGGGCTAATACCAAGTCAACACATGCTAGAATAATAAGCTCACTCATTAGGCATGCAAGACTAGTAAAGAGGACTTACACTACAAGTGTAAGAAGCAAATGAGGGATGCTCTAACCAAGTAAAAATAGAGCTATATCATGGCAAAAATAGGACCCAATACACACTGAAATGGTGACCCAAAAGCCTAGGCAAGATGGCATACACATATGCTCATTCTTAAGGCATAAATAACCAACCCTTCAAAGCATTGAAAGAGTGACAAATGTGAGGGCATGGCAATGAAAAATGCTCTGAAATATCATTCCAAATGATGCTAAATCATGCAAATAGCCCAAGCAATGCATGCTAGTGGCTTGGAAACTCAAGGCTAGTGTGCTAAAATGCACTATGGCTATACAAAGCACGGTATGCATGACCAAAACAACATAACCAGACCTTAAGCATCCTAAAATATGGCCAAAAGATTCTTGGAGTTAAGCCAAAATCACACTAGAATGATGGTCTAAAGCATGATCCATGTTGGGCTAGTGTGCAAGTTTACACAACAAGTGTGTAAACCATGCAAAGGGTGAGTCCACCAACCAAAAATAGAGTTATGTCATGTCAAAATAACACCAAAAAAGTGCTGGAATGGAGCCAATGCATGCTAGAATAATAGGCTACAACATCAAGCAAGTTAAGCTAGTAAGCATGATTTGCACTACGAGTACAAAATGCAAGCAAAAGGTGATCACAAACCAGCCAAAATCAAAGAGTTTTATCAGGTCTTATAAGTCACAAAAATGAGCCTAAAGAAAGCCATAAAGAAGTAAAAACACATGCTCATTTGGTTGGCCATCAACACCAGCAAGCAAGACAAGAGGAGAGGGGACCATCTTCTCCTATTTGGGCCCTCAAAATAGAGTTTTTACCACTGAAAATCCTCTGGATTTCAGTGGTTCTAAGGCCAAAAAGAAGTTGTTTGAAATGTTTGAAAGCTAGCTCACAAGGCCTTACAAGCCAAGGAGCAAAAGGGAGGACAACCCCCTAGCCAACCAAGGCACAAACCAAGACTTTTAGGAATGAAAAATAGAGGAAAAATAGAGGTTTTTGTAGTTCAACACCACCCCCAAAACAGCCCCAAAGTAGTGTGTAAAGATAGCCAAGCAAATGAGCAAAACAAGCTTAAAGGGAGAGAGATCTTTCCCTTGAAGCACAGCAGCAAAATGGCCTCTTTTCTGAGCCAAACAACCTTCAATCAGCCCAAAAATAGGTTCCAAGGGACCTCAAGCCAATGGTGATCAACTTTGATGAAGGATGCCATTGCAAAAGTGTAGGAAATTCTCACTTCTAAGCCTAAAACCAGAGGAAAAGGAGAGAGTTATAGGAAGGGAGAGAGTTTTGCTCACAAAACTTCTAGAGAGAGAGGATTCTAGAGTGAGAAGCTCTCAAACTTCTAAGCCTTAAAGAAAATGTTCTAACCCATGAAAATGAGATATAAGCTTCATTATATAGCAATCCAAGAGCTTTTGGTTGAAATATCTCAATTGGAAATATCTAATGCAGTGTATAACAGCTGGAGGATAAATATCTGTCAATTCTGGGCTTTCTGGACACTTCTGGCCAACCGGCCATCTTTGGTACCGATCGGCCATCATTTGTGGCCAATAAGGTTCACTTTTGGCCGACATATAGCTGTTGAGGTCAAATTGTGGCCGATGGACTTCCATAGAGGCCGATGGAAAAAATCAATGCTAGTCCCTAATTTGAAGAAAGCCTAATTCCTTCATCTGGACTACTTTTAAGGTCATTCTTAAGCCTAAACTGTATCCCCGGAAGTCTTCTTTCCAAATTTGGCAGCCTCATGTCAAAATTCCATGTGTGCTAAGAGATATCCCTCTTTTCGTGAAGGCTGCTTAGTTTCGGTCCAACCGGAATGATGCCCAACTTCAGCCAATCATATCTCCCCCATCCGGACTCGACCTTAGGAGATTCTTAAGTGCAAAATGAATCCCTAGAAGTCTTCTTTCCAATAGTGGTGGCCTCATAGCTGAACTCCAAGTGCATAGACAGATAGGCCTGATTTAGCGAGGATCGCTTGACTCTCTCTTAACGGTTCATGCCCATCTTCTTCACCAACTTGGTTTCTTCCCTCTTCTCCTGTTTTCTTCAACTCCAAACCCCTAAACAAGGTGTTTTGAAAGATTTTTTAAATATTTCATCCCTCTTTCATGCATTTCCACTTTGTCCTTGCGCGGTTTACCGAAAAGCGCAACATTTGACAAAATGCGAGCCTCGGAACATCGTAGAAACTTTATTTCAAAAAACATTTTGAAAGAGAGGGTTTTAAGATCTAAAATATTTTTGGTCCAAAGTGGGGTGTGAGGTTTGGATTTGACTCTCCTTGCCTGAGAAATCGAACCTTTGCATAGCATAGCCTGCATCACTAAGTAAGCCATCAGTAATGCCCAAGTCTTAAGGGCGGTCAAAAATGGGGTGTCTATAGTTGCCCCTCTTTGACAGGGCTCAGAATCACGAAGTGACATGAGTGAATGTCAAAGCCTAGAGACGACCCAATTTTTGACAAGGCTGAAGACTTGGACAAACAAACAAAATACAGATAAATAAATTGTTGCGCCCGCAGGCTGCCTACGCATCCCTTTGCAAGGAATCAAATCAGCGTAATTTAGGGGCAGGATGTAAAAAGATATGCAGGAAGATTTTGATAATTGGACTTATACGCTACGCGAAACCGATTTGGGTGGTGTGAACAGATAGGCACACCTGCTGTTGTTAATCGATTTTGATAGTTGGACTTATACGCTACGCGAAGTCAGTTTGATAATTGGACTTATATGCTACGCGAAGCCGGTTTGACAATTGGACTTATACGCTATGCGAAGCCGAATTGAAAATTGGACTTATACGCTACGTGAAGTCAGTTTGAAAATTCAGGATTTATGCAATGCAATGTAATGAAACAATGCGAATGATACGCAATGTATTTGAGTTAATCAAACCACAAGCAGTGCAAAACCACACAAATATCATAAAGGGATGGAGATGCGAAATCAAACTACATGTAACATAGAAAAGGTGCCAGAGCGCTCTAACCACAACTCTCTTAGTGGAATAAGTGCATGCACAGACAGAACTATGTGTTTTGCAGAAAGAATACAAGTAATTGGGTGGCATGATATAAGTGAGGAATGATCTGTTGAGGAAAGATCTTGATCCTACATGCTGAATGCAACAAAACAAACTACAATGCAATGGATGCAATGGATGAAGTGAATAAGGCACGTGGCCAAACCACATTTTGCCTAGAAAAGGCATGGACACAAAACAGACCACGTCTATCACAGAAATGGTGCCGACACCCTCAGACCACAATTCTCTTAGTGGAATAGGAGCGTACACATAATCACAGAACCATGCTACAACGCAAAAAGTATGGGCACATGCCAAACTAAGCTTATCATGGAAAAGATGCAGGCGATACAATGGATATGCAGTATATTCTATATGTAATGCAATAGACATAACAGATGTGATGCAATAGATAATAGATGCAATGTAACAGATAGTACAACAGATGCAAAGGGTGACATACTCCAACCATGTTGGAATCGTGAGAGGAGGAAGAACAAAGAAAACCAATCAGGAGCGCGTTCCACACAGCCTAAGATAAATTCTAAACACGCTGAACTCGTGTGAGGAAAGGAACACTCAAACCACGTTGAAATCGTGAGAAGAGGCCCGAAAACAACCGCTCAGGGTAGACTAAGAATCGAAAACCATACGAGATTACGTTTCACACGTCTCAAGATACTCTAATCACGCTGAAATCGTGAGAAAAGGAAAACAAATTCCAAACACGCTGAAATCGTGTGAGGAAAAGAACACTCTAACCACGCAGAAATCGTGAGAAGAGGTCAGAAACCAACCGCTCAAAGGCGCACTCGACGCAACCTGAGATAAATTCCAAACACGCTGAAATCGTGAGAAGAGGTGAAAAATCGCTCGGGCTCGTGCTTCACGCGTCCCGAGATACAACCCGCCCAGGGCCGCACTTCACGCGTGCTGAGATAAATTCTAAACACGCTGAAATCGTGAGGAAAAGGACACTCTAACCACGCTGAAATTGTGAGAATAGGTCAAACCGCTTAGGAGTGCGCACGTATCCTGAGAAAAACTCTGAACACGCTGAAATCATGTGAGGAAAGAAACACTCAAACCACGCTGAAATCGTGAGATGAGGTCTGAAAACAAACCGCCTAGGTGCGCGCACGACGCAACCTGAGAAAAACTCCAAACACGTTGAAATTGTGTGAGGAAAGGAACACTCTAACCATGCTGAACTCGTGAGAAGAGGAAAACAAATTTGAAACACGCTGAAATCGTGTGAGGAAGGACAGACTCTAACCACGCTGAACTCGTGAGAAGAGGAAAGGCAAATTCCAAACACGCTGAAACCGTGTGAGGAAGGACATACTCTAACCATGCTGAACTTGTGAGAAGAGGAAAGGAAAATTCCAAACACGCTGAAATCGTGTGAGGAAGGATAGACTCTAACCACGCTGAACTCGTGAGAAGAGGAAGAAAACAACTCGGGAGTGCGTTTCACGCGTCCTGAGATAAGACACTCCTAGGCTTGCGCATCACGCGTCCTGAGATACTCTAATCACGCTGAAATCGTGGGAAGAGGAAAACAAATTCCAAACACGCTGAAATCGTGTGAGGAAGGACACACTCTAACCATGCTGAAATCGTGAGAAGAGGTCAGAAACCGCTCGGGCTCACGCTTCACGCGTCCCGAGATAAAACACGTCCAGGCTCGTGCATCACGCATCCTGAGGTAAATTCCAAACACGCTGAAATTGTGTGAGGAAATGAACACTCTAACCACATTGAAATCGTGAGAAGTGGTTAGAAACAACCGCCCAGGTGCGCGCACAACGCAACCTGAGAAAGCCCCGGGGGACAACGATCCTAAACACTACTCAGCGTAAAAGGATAAATGATTCAAGATAACACAAAATGCAAATAAATGCAAAAAGTGTGATGATATGATACATGTTACAAGCAATGTAGAGCATGATGTTTAAGAAATGCAAGAAACAAACAAAGTGGTGCTTTAAAAAGCACCTCATGGGGTGAGCGGCGGTGAACTGCTCTACTCTGACGGGGATCTCCCCTTCTTGTGTTCTTCGAACACCTACCTTTAACTCATAGTTCAAAGGCCCTGAAATGCTGACAAGGGGTAACTTCTGCATGTAGAAACCACAAATGCCTTTTCCTTCCTGATCATATTCACAACTTTCCCTATTCTCCAACAGGGTGGCAGACTAGGTTGGTTCAGTATCCAGAATTGAGGTGCGCACACGCTATCTCAACTTATGGGGCTTCCATACAGATTTCAAGCTGGAGATACCCCCTGGGTATTTAAAGCAGACTTTAGTCTCGAAATCCCGAACCTTTGCGTTCTAGGCATCAGCCATTCGAACTCTAGTTTCCACTGTCGCAGTTGGTTCCTAGGAACTCATTGCAAACATAGCCAAGATGCCCCTGGCAGGGAATGATACTCAGGGAGAGCACTTCTGATCACCATTCTGGCTCGAAGCAAACTTGATCTTGAGCTTGAGGTAGAGGCACACTCATATTTCGGAGCATTGACAAGACCTGAGGAAGTACATCCGGAGCACAATCACGGAATTTTTTGAAGTTGAAACACACACAGATGCTTTGATTTTCGCTCCTTTCTTTTGCTTTGCAGTCCGGAACCAATATAGCTTCAGATAGGTCCTGGTTTTACTGTTCTGACATGACCTGAGTTGAACCCTGCAGTTTTATGAAAGAATAAATCCTGTTTTGCACGTATGCGGAGAACGACACAGCACTCCGAGCACAAAACGATTTTTTTTTTTAAATTGAAATTGAGAATGAGTTTTTGACCAGATATTGAGCCTACGACTGAACACAGCACACCACAACTCAACAAATGAAAACAAAGGTAAACAACCTAAACATATCTATTGACACTCGAAATGACTAAAAACAAGAATCGAGACAAACAAAAGAAACAAAACAAAACACAAGACTCAGGTGCGCACAGGGAGCCTGTTTCTTCAGGTATTGTTTCCCACCCTTTCTCATTTGTGATTCTCACATCACTCTGGCACTCAACCTCTTGTTTTCTAAAAAAGCCCTTTTCTCACTTTTTCTCTCAGTGTACATCTCTCTATTCTTTAATCTCTCATTTTTTATCCCTCCCCTAGGTGGTTGATGGATAAACAGGAAGTTATGGGTTCATGCCCCTAGCATTCTGCTAGATTCCCTTTCTTTCGCTCACAGCCAGTGAGTTCCTCCCACAGAGGGGTTGCAACAGGATGTGCAGTAGATCCACAAATGACAGCGGTTGACGACGCCCTTGGCCAGTATGGATGTGATCAGACCTATCTAGATAAGGGAGTGGAATATCCTGATCCATTCCATTTCGTGCTTCGCACTTAGCTTGATACCTCGCTGCTTGGAGGATACGAGAGAGTTTTCTACCCTTTGATGTTAACTTCAGCTGTGCCCTTTTCCGGCAGGTAAAGTGCCCTTTCTGGCAAGTATGTCGACAATGGGGAAAAGACAGAACACCTGACTTAACTGTGCCCCTAGTTCATCATTTTGACCATTTTTTGTTTTGGCTTCTACAAAAACAATTTTGACCAACATGAGAGTTAGATTAACATGCTTGTTCGATTTTCTGATTTGAAATCATGCAAGTCAGGCTATGAGCACTGAAAATTTTCCTTTTTTGGGTCCAAGAAATGGTCCAGTTTTAGAAAAATGGAATAATTTTTGAAAGAATTAGTCAACCTCAGTAAAAATTCTCAAAAACTATTTTTGCAAATGGCCACTGCTCAACAAGCATGGAACCTACTCTTGAGATGCGTAACCTCAGATCCAAAACAATGGAAAATTGCCCCTTGTCTGAACGACACTGTATGGCAATGGAAAAATTGCCCCTTGTTTGAATAGCACCGCAGCACACTCTATGGCAACGGAAAGTTGCCCCTTGTTTGGATAGCGCTGTAGCACACTGTAATCAGTCCTCAAAGTGACGATCACAACCGAATTCTCGGATACAGAGAAGACAAAGATGACCAGAACCATCACATGGACACAGTCGAATTTGAAGTGTTTTACGGGTGGACTTCAGAATGAAGTTGCCTACGTATCCCAAAGATGGGAATCAAGCCTGACATAGTTCTGGATTAAGGTACACTCGGGTATTAACCTCTCCTTTTGCGCTCTAACTTTTGCCAAGGCCGCCCTTCCGGGTTTTCAACCTTGCGAGCTCCATTTTTCTTTTCTTTTCATTTTTTTTTTCATTTTCTTCTTGTCATCTTTCATTTTCTTTTCATTTCTTCATTTTTCTTCTTTTCTTTTCTTTTTTCATTCTTTGCATTTTTTTTCTTTTCTTTGCTCTAACTTTTGCCTCGGTCGCCCTTCCGGGTTTTCGGCCCAGCGAGCCTCTCAAGGGTGAAAGTGTAGTTCGTCCATGCCAAATGGTTTTAGGATCTCGAAGCCATCTAAATCCAGGAGAGTGGCTGCTGTTCACTGATGATGTAGAAGTCCATCCAACCGGGTCTGAATTGCCCTCAGTGTTGTGGATAGGAACTCAATTGGCCTTCAGCAATACTTTTTCCTTTCCTCCCTTCTGGGATTTGGCATTCTTGCCGATCTTCGTTAGCTTGAGAAATGTCCCAATTTTTGACTCTTCGAGCACATCTGACATTTTTTGCCCCTAGTTCAAGGGCTGCGTCTGATCTAGCTCTGCAAGCTTCTTTTGATGACATCTGATCTTCTTGATCTGACTTTCTTTGCCCCTAGTTCGAGGGCTGCTTCAAATCTGGCCATACAAGCCTTACTTTATGGTTGACCGTTGAACATTCTGAATCCAAGTTCAAGGTTTGAAAGCAAAAGGGGTCGAGTCTCGAGGCTGAGAGCGATCCTAGGCTGCACAATCTCAAGAGCGATTCCACACAGGTCTTCACAGAACCACGCGAAACATTTTTTGAAATCTTTTAGAAAGCGACCAATCGCTCGCGCTGAAGACAATGTAAAACCAATCTGGATCAAGCCAGGATCATTCTCAGTACTCACATTAACAAACATGATCTCATTCATTAAGGGCTTAGCACGCCTCTCTTTCTCTCAATTGGTCAAATTTTTGCAAATCCCGAGGAATTCCTCCCTCTTTGTTTTCATCACAGTGTTCAAAAAGTTTCGAAAAACTTAGGTCAATGCACTGATTTCAAGGCACAGAAAAGTAGGCGAAAAGCACTGCCATTTCATTCAAATTTGCTGGCACAACTGGCTCAAGGCAAAAACAAACACAAAAGTGTGAAAATCACCGCTGTTTCATTCAGGTCTTCTGGTGCAACTGGTCCCATGGCAGAAACAGACTCAAAAGAGTGCAAAAAGACAAACACAAAACAAAATAGTGATGTCCGAGGTAACACCCCGGAATCACCTAACTCCTACACAACATGACTGACTCAATACAACAAGAGAGACTCGACTGACTCAGTACAAAAGACTGACTCAATACTACACAACAAGACTGACCCAATACCCAAGTCAGAAAGTACAAAAACTAGCATTCGCAAATTGCTCAAAATAGTGCGTGCCATACGCCACATCCGGAGTAAACTGGGTGCCATCCGCAGGTGCTTTATCCCCTGATCACATAATCATATTATCCCCTAAGTTCGCTGACCCATTGCCGATAGACTTTGCAGGACCTGGTGCGACGATAACCCCATTGTCAATCAATCTTGTATTTCATGGCGAAAACGGTAACAACTATCAGTGCCATGATCGGTTTGTTGATGGAAGGCGCAGTACTTGGCCGGATCATGGGAGGGAGGAAGTTTAACTGGCAGTGGCCATGGCTCTAGGGGTTTCGGATCCCCCTTTCTAATCAGGACCCTCAAGGCCGCTGATAGAGACATGTACAGTGGAGTAAACACCCTCTGGCCCTAAGGTGGGTGTTTCGGGGTTTGTGGAGTTTTATTGGATGCACCAGCAAAGGGATTAACATTCGCTGACTGGGTTTGCTGATGTCTTTCGCGGACGGGATTAGAGCTGAAAGGAACATTCCTGGTGCAATGGCCCTTCTCCCAGCTTGCCCCTTGATTCAAACTGCCCCCAACTTGAGTGGTGAAAGTGTCATCCACAGCCTTTGCAACAACTGCAATCACTTGCTGTTTGTTCAGCCCTTCAGCTTTGAAAGCCTCAATAGCCCACTGAAGGTGTTCATGGGGACCAATGCCTGCCCCTACCTTGTTCTTTCCATTTGCCTCCTCTTTGCCAAAGGATTGGGTCGCTATATCAGAGCGGTGCCCAGTTGTTGTCGACATGCCAACACCCGGATTTGAGATGGCTTCAGGTTGACCCTTTTCAATTGCCACTTGCCCCAAGATCAAGGAGCCTTTTGGGCTGAAACTTCTGGTCTGTGATGTGGTCGATGATGGAGCCAATATTCCGAAGGCCAGATCTGCCATAATTCTCTGAAGATCTTCAATGATTCTCATTAGCTCAGAAGTAGTGGGTTCATGGGTTTGAGATGATTGGGGTTCAGGTGCATTCATCATGCATAAGTCCATGCTTTTTGGAATGAACACATCAGGCTTGAGTAAATGGGCTGGGGTGATGTATATACTGGGGTCATAGGTGGACGGCAGTATATGGATGAGGTTGAGATGTAGAGGTGACGGGTCAGTACTATCCTGAGGTCCTTTTGGTGGAGCTAAGGTCTTTTCGTCAATAAGATCCTGAATCTTATGACGGAGGCGGATGCAACGGTTCGTATCATGACCATGCTGTTGATGATAGACATAGTATTTAGCTGGGTCATATCTTGGTGGAAGAGGATTTGGAAGGGGTTGGGGTTCTAGGAGTTCTAGGTGCCCTTCTTCTTGCAGCTTTTTCAAAGCTTGAGAGAGACTCATGTAAAGAGGATGGAATTTTCGGGCTTGGGGCCGAGTTGAAGTGGCGGGTTTTTGGCCATTGAGGGATGTGGTGATAGAGTCTACTTCTGAGCATTTCACAACCGCGCTACCATTAGTAGTAGCATTAGAACTGCGAGCAACATTCTTTGTCAAAGGCTCATTATCTTCCACAAAGATTCCTTGTCTGATGGCATCCTCGATTTGAACCCCCATTTCATGAAGGGCTGGAAAGGTAAACAGAGGTAGAACGACCATCTTTTGCAACAACTTGCCATGCAGATTTCAAACAATCATCCTGATCTGATCTTTGTCGGAAGGCCTTGTAGTCATCTTTAAGGCCTTTGCTCTCCATCTCGTCACGAACTTTGAGAAACCCTCCTTTGGCTCTTGGCGGGTGACTTCGAGATCACGAGTTGTGACCTCGATCTGTGTGTTATAGGAGTATTGAGCAATAAAGGCCTCAGCCAGCTCTTCCCAATTCTGTTTCACAGAGTCCTCCAATTTCGCATACCAGATAGCGGCTATCCCAGACATGGTTCGGCCGAAGAGAGACAACTTCTGGGCTGTGGTCAAAGCCATTGGCCTCAAGATATCAGAAAACAGGTGGAGGTGCACCATTGGGTCTCTAGAGCCATCGAAGCAGTCGATACGCGGCATTTTAAACCACTCCGGTAAGGTAATTACAGATTCAGTATACCTGTCCTCTAAATCGGGGATGGAATTCACTCCTTGTGCTCGTTTGAATAACTTCTCCAGTTTATTGATCTTAAGTGCAATTGGGTCGACCTCACATTCAAAAGGAGCTTCGCTTTGATGGACATGAGCTTTAGAGGCCTGTGCTGGGATTGGCTCCGCCAGATTGCCCTGAGTCTCTTGGACATTAGCAGTATGGGCAGTGGCTCCGGGTGTCGGGTTACCCATGGGAGGTACATGAGATGTAGAAGCCGTAGCCTGCTGTGGCTGTTGTTGTTGTAGCCAGGCTATCACTTCGGCCTGACGAGCCACGACTTCAGCTTGACGAGCCGCAACTTCAGCCTGACGAACTGCGTCCTACTGTAGTGCCTCAATTGTTTGTTGCAGGTACCACATCTGTTCTTCCATACTGGCTAGGGGATACTGAGCCATGGGAATGGGTGATTGATCTCGTGTTGACCTGAATGCAGACAACTGTTCTCAGACCAGACTAGACCTGGGTGAACTGAGGTGTGACTACTGTAGAAACTATAATGGTGAATTCTGCCTGAACCTCCTTCGTCTTGTAACCGGTAGGGGTGAGGCAAACACAGGTTGTTTCTGAACCAATTCTGACCTGACAAAGTCTATCGATACAAGTGCGGTGTACTCGGGGGATATTGGAGCCTTCTGAAGCTATGGTTCCAAGACTACCTTGCAAAAGAGAAAACAAACAGCATCTCAGCCTGATTTTACCAAAACAAATATGAGCACAGCTGAATGACTGCACTCTATTCTGAATTCTACCCAAAATTCTGCCTGTAAATTGATACCCTCAGGTAAAACTGATTCCCCCAAATACTGATGCCCGTAGGCCTAATACTCAGACTTGCAAACTGATACATGCATTCCTGTAGAGACACACTCTAAAAGCACATAGCAAGCAAGTGAGAGCCAAAAACACCCCTATGTTGGGGGTAGGGTTTCCCTGTCCTATCTCGTTAAGAGCTAGGATTTCACTACGCAAGCAGCGGTTTCAAACAACCTACAATCGGGTAAGCAACATGTCCTAGTTTGGAATAGTCACTACAGATTCTAATATGCACTAGGTCGAATGGTCAAAAAGGGTGCCCCGGTAAAAACTGAGGTTTGTGTTCCCGTCGTGGCAGAGCCCGCAACCGGTCAGCCTTATGGCACACTTCTCAAAGCAAGCCTCTGGCAAACCGCTCAGGAATAGCATACGACAAACACAGTGTCCTAGGCGCACCAATGCAAATGCAATGCAAAGAGACACATAAGTGTAATCAAAACAACATATCATGAGTTCGAGTCAAGTTCTCTAACTCCCCAGTAGAGTCGCCAGAAACTGTAGACGCGCCCCGAGGGCCTCATGCTACAGTTCGGACTCAAATGTCACGGTTCTTAATCTGATCTCACAATGTGCGATGTGAGATTGATAAATCACCAAAGAGTCCAAATCCGGCAAATCGTTTTGGAAAACTTATTTTTGTAAAGAAATGCCAAACATGGACTGCTTTGCCAGATACAGAGTCGCCACCTAAATGTTTTATTTTTAGGGGAATTTAGGAAACCCTGACTCGTTGCCTAAGGCCACGTGTCCGTCATCACCAAAGTTGCCTCGGCTTGGGAACTTGGGTACGATTGGGGAAGGTCATCTATGAGCACCCCCACTCGCCTGATCAAGGATCGGCCTGTACTAAGCATGATATTTTGTTTTTGAAAACACATGTGTTCTTATTCCGGTTATTAGCCTAGAATTACTATGTGATACGCACAACATACAAGTATAGACTAGATCGCCTAAGTTGGAACAAAACATCTCATGTTTGTTTGTTTGAAAATGGTTTGAAGGTGCTACTCGCAAGTAGGCTAAGACGTGAATTTGCCACCCTCAGGTGGGCTTAAGAAAACAAGATTTTGCCACTCTCAAGTGGGCTTAAAACTCGTATTTCAATGAATTGTTCCAATTCAGGTAATCTAACCTTCACCCACAAGCATTCAGGTAGTTATATCACATAAACGAATAGCCTCATAGCAAGCATGCTATCATGGCAACACTTACACTCATGCAAGGATGCTAAAGCATAAAAGCTTACCCAGTACTCCGAGCCAAAACAACAATTAGTTAGTAATCAATGCATGATCCTAGTTCATGTTTAAGATGGCTAATGCAACATATGCAAAATGCAATTAGAAGTAGGCTCGGCTATTCTAAAATGACATATGGATGCAACACTCGATACATGTATTCAAATAGGAATTAAATACAATGCAGTTAGTATGATGCGCCGAGCCCGGTGCATGCAATACAAATGAATGAATGCAAACATGTGAAGCATAAACATGCTAATTGAAACATGCCCTAAACTAACCATCAAAAGCAGGTAAGTAAAAGGGGGAAAGACGTGGGGTTGGAAGACATTCACACACGCACGCACACTTATTACAAAAATTGCCCTCTCGACGGAGGGTCTGAAAGAATAATACAAATTAACTAATTAACTAGCTAATTGATTATTACACAACACTTAACTAATTAAACAAATTAATTAAGCTACTAAAGCAGTAAAGAGGCCTCGGGAAGAGGGACAAATGCATGCATGCTCGGCTTCGCTCGGAAATCTATCGCCATGCTCATGCTGCCTCTGTTTACACTAGTCTACATCTTTGAAAACTGCACAAGTCTCAAGGATGCTTCTGAACCACTCCCTGAGTGTTGTGGGAGGTCACCGGCCAAGAGATAGGCCCATCGGCCAAGGGATAGTGGTCATCCACCATATGTAAGGCTCTCGGCCATAAATTTGTAGCCGACCGGCCATCTCTTCCTGCAGAATGCTGTTTTGCTGCAGCAGAGGCAAACAGAGCATGGCAATACATTTACAAGACAATGTATGCACTACCACTCTCCTATCATGTCATGAACTCAAGGGAGTATAGTCATCGACCCTCGGGCCATCAATCACGCATTTCAATGCATGATGGCCAAAGAAGCCAAGTGTGTAATTCAATATGGAATGAAATGCACAAAAACACACAAAGGGGCCCCAACCTCTATCATGCTTGATCAAGAGGCAAGGGATGCACACACAATGCAATGCGGCAAGCATGCAAACTGCTATACAATGCAACATGATTGACTCGAAACTAATGGCATGCCAACTCAATGCAATGCAACATGAGTATGCCAACAACAATGTCAAGCAACCTAAACATGCAAAGACAAGCAATATTAAACCAATGTAATGCATGCATGATTAACTTAACAAAGCAACACAAGCATGCAAATATGAGGTCATATAACAAGCATGCAACAACATGCAAACCACATACTCAATGGACTTAAACTAAAAATGGACAGACCTCAGTCATGCCCAAATTAGTGGCCATTATGATGAAATGATGACATGAAATGCAAGGCAAGCATGCATGCTAATTGGCCTATCACCTAGGCATAAGGACACAACTCTCAAAACATGAGCAAGGAGTGACAAACATGAGAATATGACAATGAAGTAAGCTTTGAAATCTCATATGAATCGATGCCAAATCAACCAAACAATGCAAGCATAGCATGTTAGGATGTTCAAAGCTTAAGGCTAGCCATAGAGCTTGTACTAAGGCCACATGAATCAAACCCCAAAGGGCCAAGGACAACCAAAAAAGCCCTAGATCATGCCAAAATGAGTCTAAAGCATGGATGGACTAAAGCTAAAACAAGCCAACATGAAGGGCATAAGACAAGATGCATGTAAGGCCAATAAGGAGGGTTACACTACACCTACCAAGACCAAGCATGGCATGACTTAACCAACAAAAATCAGAGTTATGGCATGTCAAACTAACACCAAAAATGGGCTAATACCAAGTCAACACATGCTAGAATAATAAGCTCACTCATTAGGCATGCAAGACTAGTAAAGAGGACTTACACTACAAGTGTAAGAAACAAATGAGGGATGCTCTAACCAAGTAAAAACAGAGCTATATCATGGCAAAAATAGGACCAAATACACAGTAAAATGGTGACCCAAAAGCCTAGGCAAGATGGCATACACATATGCTCATTCTTAAGGCATAAATAACCAACCCTTCAAAGCATTGAAAGAGTGACAAATGTGAGGGCATGGAAATGAAACATGCTCTGAAATATCATTCCAAATGATGCTAAATCATGCAAATAGCCCAAGCAATGCATGCTAGTGGCTTGGAAACTCAAGGCTAGTGGGCTAAAATGCACTATGGCTATACAAAGCACGGTATGCATGACCAAAACAACATAAATCAGACCTTAAGCATGCTAAAACATGGCCAAAAGCTTCTTGGAGTTAAGCCAAAATCACACTATAATGATGGTCTAAATCATGATCCATATTGGGCTAGTGTGCAAGTTTACACTACAAGTGTATAAACCATGCAAAGGGTGAGTCCACCAACCAAAAATAGAGTTATGGCATGTCAAAATAACACCAAAAAAGTGCTGGAATGGAGCCAATGCATGCTAGAATAATAGGCTACAACATCAAGCAAGTTAAGCTAGTAAGCATGATTTGCACTACGAGTACAAAATGCAAGCAAAAGGTGATCAAACCAGCCAAAATCAGAGTTATATTAGGTCTTATAAATCACAAAAATGAGCCTAAACAAAGCCATAAAGAAGTAAAAACACATGCTCATTTGGTTGGCCATCAACACTAGCAAGCAAGACAAGAGGAGAGGGGACCACCCTCTCCTATTTGGGCCCTCAAAAAAGAGATTTTACCACTGAAAATCCTCTGGATTTTAGTGGTTCTAAGGCCAAAAAGAAGTTGTTTGAAATGTTTGAAAGCTAGCTCACAAGGCCTTACAAGCCAAGGAGCAAAAGGGAGGACAACCCCCTAGCCAACCAAGGCACAAACCAAGACTTTTAGGACTGAAAAATAGAGGAAAAACAGAGGTTTTTGTAGTTCAACACCACCCCCCAAAACAGCCCCAAAGTAGTGTGTAAAGATAGCCAAGCAAATGAGCAAAACAAGCTTAAAGAGAGAGAGATCTCTCCCTTTAAGCACAGCAGCAAAATGGCCTCTTTTCTGAGCCAAACAACCTTCAATCAGCCCAAATATAGGTTCCAAGGGACCTCAAGCCAATGGTGATCAACTTTGATGAAGGATGCCATTGCAAAAGTGTAGGAAATTCTCACTTCTAAGCCTCAAACCAGAGGAAAAAGAGAGAGTTATAGGGAGGGAGAGAGTTTTGCTCACAAAACTTCTAGAGAGAGAGGATTCTAGAGTGAGAAGCTCTCAAACTTCTAAGCCTTAAAGAAAATGTTCTAACCCATGAAAATGAGATATAAGCTTCATTATATAGCAATCCAAGAGCTTTTGGTCGAAATATCTCAATTGGAAATATCTGATGCAGTGTATAACAGCTGGAGGATTAATATCTGTCAATTCTGGGCTTTCTGGACACTTCTGGCCAACCGGCCATCTTTGGTACCGATCGGCCATCATTTGTGCCGATAAGGTTCAATTTTGGCCAACATATAGCTGTTGAGGTCAAATTGTGGCCGATGGACTTCCATAGAGGCCGATGGAAAAAATCAATGCTAGTCCCTAACTTGAACAAAGCCTAATTCCTTCATCTGGACTATTTTTAAGGTCATTCTTGAGCCTAAACTGTATCCCCGGAAGTCTTCTTTCCAAATTTGGCAGCCTCATGTCAAAATTCCATGTGTGCTAAGAGATATCCCTCTTTTAGTGAAGGCTGCTTAGTTTCGGTCCAACCAGAATGATGCCCAACTTCAGCCAATCATATCTCCCCCATCCGGACTCGACCTTAGGAGATTCTTAAGTGCAAAATGAATCCCCAGAAGTCTTCTTTCCAATAGTGGTGGCCTCATAGCTGAACTCCAAGTGCATAGACAGATAGGCCTGATTTAGCGAGGATCGCTCGACTCTCTCTTAACGGTTCATGCCCATCTTCTTCCCCAACTTGGTTTCTTCCCTCTTCTCCTGTTTTCTTCAACTCCAAACCCCTAAACAAGGTGTTTTGAAAGATTTTTTAAAGATTTCATCCCTCTTTCATGCATTTCCACTTTGTCCTTGCCGGTTTACCGAAAAGCGCAACATTTGACAAAATGCGAGCCTCGGAACATCGTAGAAACTTTATTTCAAAAAACATTTTGAAAGAGAGGGTTTTAAGATCTAAAATATTTTTGGTCCAAAGTGGGGTGTGAGGTTTGGATTTGACTCTCCTTGCCTGAGAAATCGAACCTTTGCATATCATAGCCTGCATCACTAAGTAAGCCATCAGTAATGCCCAAGTCTTAAGGGCGGTCAAAAATGGGGTGTCTATAGCTCAGTGAAACGGCCGGAGCTTTTAATAAATCCATGGACATTCTCAGAGTTGAGAATCAAGTCCAGGCCCATGTACCTGAGACAAGGTCGTCTTTTCTGAAGAGGGAGTCCTTTTGGTCTAATCCGAATGAGTTTTTGGGGGATTCGAATGAGCCACTGAAGGCAGATGAGTGGTTAGAGTAGATGGTGAAGAGATTCAAGATGTTTGGCATTGAGGACGATGGGCTGAGAATGACCTTAGTATCCTTCCAGCTGAAGAGAGATGTGGGTCAATGGTAGAAGTACATGCATAGGCACATTGAGGTGACTTGGGAGGCCTTTGTCAATGCTTTCCAGGACAAATTGCTAAGGAGAAGTTGAGAGAGCAGTTTCTGAAGCTTAAGCAGCTTAACACATCGGTGGCTGAGTTTGAGGCTTCCTTTACCAGTTTATCAAGGTTTGCACCTAAGCTTGTAGCAATGGAGGAACGTTGTTGTTTGGAGTTTAAGAACAGGTTAAGGACTGGACTCCTTTTCAAGATGGCCACGTCCATGATTAAGGATTACGATTGTCTTGTAGAGGCGGCGGCTCACTTAGAGACCGTAATTTAGACTGAGAATGAAGGATGAGGGGCTTCAGATAGAGGAGTCATGAGGTTCAGGGGGAGACTCGGGACAACAAGAGGTAGAGGGGTTCCATCCCACAATAGTCCCAAGGACCATAGTCTAAGTCCACTTTCCCAGTACCAAGTTCGGGTTCTAGGAGAGGTGGTCAGAAAGAATCACTTACTTTAAGTGTGGTCAGCTAGGCCACAAGTTTGTAGTTTTCCCACAGAGGGGTAGAGGGCAATAATATGCATTGTCTTCAGCTCGTTCTCAGAGCCAGAGTCAGGAAAGAGGGCAGCCGCCTACCTGTTATCAATATGGGCAGTTGGGGCACTTGAGGAGGTTTTTCCCTCAGACAAGTAGTACATATGGTGTGTCTAGTTCGAGGCAGACACAGAGCCATCAACCTACACTGTTAGTTTATGCCTCAAGGGCTAATCAATGAGCCTCTTCAGCTCAATCCGTGTATCAGAGTTATGCTCCGAGGGGTGAACAGGTGAAGCTGAGACCTATGGGGCTTGTGTACGTTGTTATTATGCCAGATTTGTTGCCAGCACCTTCGGTATGAGAGATAACTTCTTGTTGTGTAATTCTATTGCCAATTTGTTGATTGATACTGGTGCATCGCATTCTTTCATTTCGTCTGCATTCGCATCAGCATTAGCATTGGGGCTAGAAGTGGCTCAGTTAGCATTAACACTCAGGGTCGAGTCACCTGTTGGTGGTGAGGTTATATTGGCCTAGGGGTGTCGGGGATTTGAAATAGAGGTTGCCAGTCGCCGACTTCCTTTTGCTTTTGTGTTGATTCCTATTGGGCCATTATAGACTGTTACCGTCAGAAAGTTACGGTGTGCACCTCGAGTGGTGATTGTTTCTTTTTCCTGGGGGACCAAGTTGATAAAGCCTTGTTGCCAGTGTGTGATCTGCGTGGTCCGGGTGAGCTTAGTCTTCTTCTTGCTACATTCTTGGGTGTTGAGGGTGATGTGGTCTGAGTAGAGTTGCCAAGGATAGTTTGTGAATACCCGAACGTCTTTCCTGAGGATCTCACTAGTTTGTCACCTCATCGTGAGATTGAGTTCTTTATTGATTTAGTGCTTGTCAAGACACCGATTTCCATGGCACCGTATAGATTTGCACCCGCTGAGTTGAGTGAGTTGAAGATTCAACTCTAAGAATTACTAGATAAGGGCTTTATTTGCCCAAGTACTTCGCCTTGGGGAGCACCGACTCTCTTTGCCAAGAAGAAGGATGGCAGATTGCAACTTTGTATTGATTACTAAAAGTTGAACCGGGTAACTGTTAAGAACAAGTACCCATTGTCTCTTATAGATGACTTGTTTGATGAGTTGAAGGGGTTTTGTTGCTTTTCTAAGATAGACTTGATATTGGGTTATCACCAATTGAGAGTAAAGGAGAAGAATATCTAGAAGACGACATTCCATATGCAGCATGACCATTATGAGTTCCTAGTGATGCCTTTTGGGTTAACCAATGCACCGGCCTTGTTTATGGATTTGATGAATTGGATCGTTCGTGAGTTTCTAGACAGTTTTGTAGTTGTCTTTGTTGATGACATTTTGATTTACTCATCCTCTGAGGAGGAACATGAGGAACACTTGCAGATTGCACTAGAATTACTTAGAGCCCACAAATTGTATGCTAAGTTTTGGAAGTGTGAGTTCTGGTTGAAGGAGGTGAAATTCTTACACCATGTGGTATCCAGGAAAAGGGTGACTATACATTCCTCTAAGATAGAGGGAGTGCAAGATTGGAAACAGCTTAAGAATGCCTTTGAGATCCAGAGTTTCTTGGGGTTAGTTGGGTATTACCGTCATTTTGTCAAAGATTTCTCTAGATTGGCCTGACTTTTAACTAGACTGACGAGGAAGGGAATTAAGTTTGTATAGAGTGAGACTTGTAAGAAATCGTTTCAAGAACTTAATGTTAGAATTACCACTACTCCAGTGTTGATTATTCCAGAGAGGGGTCTGGGCTATTCAGTGTATTGTGATGCAAGAGGGAAAGGTAGTAACTTACGGCTCATGACAGTTGAAAACACATGAGAGAAACTATCCTACTCAACAGTGATTTTTGCCTTGAAAATCTGAAGACATTATCTTTATGGCGAGAGATTTAAGGTCTTTTCCGATCACAAGAGTTTGAAGTATCTGTTTTTATAGAAATATTTGAATCTGAGGCAGAGAAGGTGGATGGAGTTTATGGAGAATTACAACTTTGAGTTGCATTATCATTCGGGAAAGGCCAATGTAGTGGCCGATGCCTTGAGTAGGAAATCCATTAGTAGTGTAAGTTGCATCTTGGCGAGTCTGTTGAGTCGGCAGCTTTGTTTACTATAGTTTCACAACCTACACTTATGAGTCGAGTTATGGAAGCATAGCAGGGTGATCATGAGGTAGAATCCATCTGGGAGAAGATATCTAGAGGGAAGGTAGAGAAGGGCTTGAACGTGTATTCTGACTCTAGTGTTAGATATCTTGACCATCTTTTTCGTGCCGGAGTCTTGTAGAGAGGAGATACTCCAAGAGTTTCACCATTTGCGCCTTGCGGTACACCTGGGAGGCGCAAAGATGTATCACAACCTTAGTCACCAGTTCTAGTGAAGGGGGATAAAGAGAGACATAGCCCTATTTGTTTCAAGGTGCCTTACTTATCAAAAAGTGAAGGCCAAGAATTAGAGGCCAGGAGTGGAAGTGGGAGCATGTCATGATGAATTTTGTTGTGGGACTTTCGAGGACTCAATGGGGGTAATGATGTCGTGTGGGTGATAGTTGATCGGTTAACCAAGTTAGCATACTTTGTACCTATGCACACGAATGACTCGGTAGATTAACTTGCCACCTTTATGTTAGGGACATAGTGTAACATCACAGGGTCCCTATATCTATTGTTTTGGATAGAGATCGCGTTTCACGGCTCGATTGTAGCAGAGCCTTCAGAATGCTTTCGGTTCTAGATTGACATTTAGCACCGCTTATCATCCTCAAACTGATGGGCAATTAGAGTGTACCATTCAGATCCTAGAAGATATGCTTCAGGGTTGTGTTCTTGACTTTAAGGGGTTGTAGGAGAGGCACTTGCCTTTAGTGGAGTTTGCCTACAACAATAGCTTCTAGGCGAGTATTGGTATGGCACCGTTTGAGGCCTTGTATGGTCGACCGTGTAGATCTCCTGTGTTTTGGGCCAATGTGGGTGACGCATCTATGTTAGGTCCTGAGTTTATTCGGGAAATGACGGAGAATGTTGCACTTATTAGTAAGAGGTTGGTTTCGACTCAGAGTCATCAGAAGAGCTATGCCGACCGTAGGAGGAGACTGTTATCATTTGAGGGAGGAGATCACGTCTTCTTGAAAATATTACCTAGACGGGGTTTGATGAGGTTTGGGAAGAGTGGGAAGTAGTCTCCTAGATTTGTTGGGCCTTTTAAGATCTTAAAATGCATTAGGAAGGTAACTTATCGCTTGGCCTTACAGCCACAGCTTTCAGGGGTTCATGATGTGTTTCATATCTATATGCTCTGGAAGTATGAGCCGGATTCGTCACATGTATTGGATTGGACCAAGTTAAAGGTAGATGAGGATGCCTTATATAAAGAGAGACCGGATAGAGTTATAGATACTCGAGACCATGTCTTGCGAGGCAAGACAATTCCATTGGTAAAGGTGTTGTGGAGACACCATGGTATTGAGGAGGTGACTTAGGAATGTGAGACAAAATTCTGCGAGAAATATCCAGACCTTTTTGTTAATGTTTGAAACTTGTAATGGAAATCTTGTCATATTGATTAAATGTAAAACATTGCATATGTTTTGGAAAAAATGAACTGTAGTCATGGTTATGAGTTGTTGTAATTGATTTAAATACAATGGTTATTGTCTTGATTTCATAATTTTGGGGACAAAATTCCTTAAAGGGGAAGGTTATAGCGATTCAGGTTTAAACCCGACCTATTCATTGTTTTGGATCCGGGATTTCTTGTCTTATTGGTTATTCATGTCTTCTTCCATCTTATTCCTTGTTGAGATTGGTTAATGGAATGTCTTGGTGGTGTTTGAAATAGGTTGGGAGTTGGTTTTTCAAAACCGTTGTTGCCCAGATTTTGGCTTATTTGCTCGAGCGAACTTTGATAACTTCCAGTACTTTTGCAGGTTTGCAAAACTACTGGGAGTATGGCATTCTTCGCTTGAGTGGTGTTTCTTGCGCTCGAGCGGTCCTTCTTATGCTCGAGTAGTCTTTTGGAACTTCAGTACTTTTGCAGGCCTACAAAAGTATTGGGAAGGTGGTGTTCTTCGCTCAAGCAGTACTTTGTTCGCTCGAGTGGTCTCTCTTTTTGTGTTTGGTCACTCGAGCGGTGTTTTGTCGCTCGAGCGGTCTGCCCATATATCATTCTGTAAAAGTCACTTTTTGAGTCACTTTTTCATATATCTCTCTCTTTAAACATTTCAAAACCCAAAATATAGACTCTCTCTCTCTCTCTCTCTCTCTCTCTCTCTAAAACTGATATTCAATTTCCAAATACACTAAATCTATTAATCTCTACACCCTAGTCCCTTTGATAAAAAGGTAGAGGTGTAACACCCCGAAATAATTATAATGATCCAACCCAAGACAACTAATACGAGGTAACATAAATGAAACGATAAGCTTCAATTAATTAGAGTTAATAAACAAAAGGTGATACATGCAATATATATTCATAAATAGCTTATCTTGAATCTATAACATGTGTTATAGGTAGTAAAAAGGAACAAAGGCTAAACAGATATTCACATGTCCTAGAGCTTACATCTTTCCAAGTCACTGCTTGGCAACAACAAAATGAGTCTAGCTCAACATAATTAAAGCCCCTGGCTATACAAGATAAATACAACAAAAGAGAAGCTCTTACTCGAAATCCCTACAAGCTACTGTCTTGGCGAAGGCATATCACCAACACTTGAAAATGGTTTTTCCCAAATAGGGTGAGCCAAAACTCAATAGAAATAGTCTAACACAATGTATGAATCTTAACACAGATATAAGTATGATATGCATATCCAATGCCCATGATAAAATCATATATAACCTTTTCACAAAACCATGCCAAGGCAAGCTTTATATCTCAATTCATCAGCCATTCACCATTTTATTTAATTAACCAAACTAAGGGTACAACTCAATGGGTCTCTAACCAACACAACCATTATATAGACACTTTCATTTGCCATTTTATGGATATTTCGTCTGCAGGAATCGGCACCCATGTATACGTGCGGTTTTCGAGACTTTCACCCTAGACACACAGGCTAACTTAATTCAATGGAGTCCATCCTCTTTCTTCTCTCAAACATGGAGTACATCCTCTTTTTTCTCCCAAACATCATACATTTACAATGTATCAAAGACAATCATATTCAATGACAACGAAAAAAAGATTAGTTTCAATTCATTTAATCCTCATGCAATTTCTACAACAAATATAGCTATCCTCCACCGATAGCCAAAAACAGATATTTCTAAACAGATATACAATCTCCAAAACAGATAAATTATCCAAATTTCCATAGGTGAGTGGTAATACATATCCAACTCCATCATTTATATAAACATCCATCCACCTTCATATTCCCAATACCAATTTCATTTATTTATACAAAATAACTATTTGAGAGATTTTAGGGAAAACTTCCATTTTCTTCTAAAATCCATCCCGGGTATCAAAATCATCAAATCTATCACAACATAACCTCACATCTACTCTCATTACTATTTTTAATAAACCCCTCTTTTGATTTTAAACCAAAATCCTAGGCTTGTTCAAAATCATCCCAAATTCCAATATTCTTTACACATCAACAAATAACTAAATTAAAACTCATAGAAGAGTGTAGAAAGTCCTTACTGTGGACACCCCATTTTTGACCGTCCTCAAGACTTGGACGTCATCGTTTGAACACTCGATGATCATCCATGTTCGTGTTCATTTTGAGTCCCTGAAGGTCTCGGCTGAGCACCTTGCCTTAGAGCCACTCAACTTGCCTGTTTTGTGCTTTGGTCGTGGACCAAGAGCTTGCTTCTTTGCTCCTGGGGGAAGAGGGTGACCTGTCGGCTAGCCCTATGACCCATCGGCCAGGGCTAGTCCCCATCGGCCATCAGTGGTGGCCGGTCGGCTACACTGATGGCCGGTTGGCCTCATAAATGGCCAGTTGGCCACAAATGATGGTCGGCGGCCATTTTTCTGCTTTTTCAGATATTTTGTGTGCTAGCTGTTGCACACTGAGTGTGTCCTCCATACACGTGTATGGATGGATTCAAACAAGCTTCTAGCTTGTCTAGGAAGCTTTGGCTTGCATGTTCTATATAAGGAGAGGTCCCTCCCCCTTGTTTGAGGTTCAGAAAATTTTGGAGCTAGAATTCTCTCTCTCTCTATCTTTCTCTCTCTATATTGTGCCATATTGTGCTTGAAAGTGCTTTTTCTTCACATATTTGCATACAACCCCCTTAGCCAAACATCTTGACCTTGGAGTTGAGATTCCTTAAGACTTGTTTGGACCTCCTAAAGCTAGTTTTTGGCTCAGAAGTTGCCTTCTTGATGCTGTTCTTCAAGGGTGAATATCTCTCTCTTTTAAGCTTATTTTTGTACACAATCTTGGCCATCTTTGCATGCTGATTTTGGTCTAGTTGTAAACTACAAAAACCTTTGTTTTTAAGTGTTTAAAATGATGGTTTGAGGCCTCTTTAAAGTTAGGGGTGGTCCACCCTCCTTTGTTGCTTATTTGCTAAGTGTTGAGCCATCCTTTAAAGCATTTCAAACAACCCTTTTTTGGCCCTTTAACCACTAAATTCCAGAGGAATTTCAGTGGTAGAAAACTTGTTTTGTGGTCCCAAAGAGGAAGGGGTGGTCCCCTCTCCTCTTGTCTTGTTTGCATGTGGTGATGGCCTACCAAATGAGCATGCATTTCTCCCTTTTTGAGGCTTGGTTCAAGCATGTTTTTGTGACTTTTTGGACCTGCTATAACTCTGTTTTAGACTGGTTTAGTCATTGGTTTCTTGTATCTTGCATGTGTAGTGCAATTTTGTTCACTAGCCTAATGTACTTGATGGTTTAGCCAATTAATCTAGCACGTGTATGCCCTATTCCAGCATGTTTTTTGCTCTGATTTAGCATGCTTTAGGAATGTTTTGAGTGGTCTTGGCCTTTTGAGGCTTGCTTTGTATAGCTATAGTAGAGTTGGCCTTTACTAGCTTTATGATTTAAGGCTTCTAACATGCTTTGCTTGGGTTGTTTGCATGCCATAGCATCATTGAGCATGTGATTTTAGAGCATATGTCACTGCCACACTCTCACATTTTCCACTCCTTCAATGTGTTTGAGAGTTGTGTCTCATGCCCTGTTTGTGAGCTACCAAATGAGCACGTACTTCTTGCTTTTTGTGCCTTGATTTCAGCATGTTTAGACCATTATTTTGACATGATTAAGCTCTGTCTAGAGCTGGTTTGGCCATTTGAGCATTGTCTTGCATGCCTCTAGTGTAATACACTTCACTAGCTTTGATGCTTTTGACCCTTAACATGTTGTGCATGGTTTGTTTGCATGATTTTAAGTCATTTAGCATGTCATTTCAGTGCTGAAATATATGCCATTGCACTCCATGGTTTTACTCTTTCATTCGTTTTGAAAGTAGCCTTCAGCCCCTTGTTGGCTTAAGCATGGAATCAAGGTTCTCATGCCTAATGGTTTTAGCCTTCTCTTGAAGGTTTCTACTAACCAAAAGCATGAGGCTTCTTCCATGCTTAAGGTGCTTGTGGCTTAGGCCATCTTTCCCATTAGAGGACTTGCACATTGAACTTAACCGATTAATGGACTAATTGGTAAGTTAAAATGAGTAAATAAGAAATGGACCAAGTAAAACATGCCAAGATAACATATGTGTATTGCATTGCATGTGTTTGGATCAGACGTTAATCCAAACACGAGGAATGAGGGACGTTTCATACTCAAAGTGATGAAACGTGTCACATTCCTTGGTCGTCAACACCCTTGATCATGCATGATAGGGTGGAGGCATTTTGTGTATTGTTTGTGCATTCACTAAGCCTGTACAAACTTGGTTTTTTTGGGCCACCATGCATTGAGATGCTTGGTTAGTGGCTTGAGAGCCAAGTGCCACACTCCTTTGAGCTTGAGACATGATAGAGAGTGTGGAAGTACATACATTTCCTTACAAATACACTGCCTGTAGACATCCCATTTTTGACCATCCTCAAGACTTGGACGTGCTTGCAGGTACATCCAGTGACAAGTTTGATTGCTCGTCGAGTGTTCGACTTTCGCGACAGAATGCTCCAGGTTTGATCCTTCTAAACCCTATTTCTATTCTATATCATTTTTGGACCATGCTTTGGTCTCTCCATAGTGCTTGTTTTGGTGCACTGCCAGCCATCCATGTGTTCTTGTCGGCCATTGATGAGGCTCGGCCGGCCATCAATGAGACACTGCCGGCCATCACTGATGGCCGGCTGGCCACCATTATTTCAATAGATATATTTTAGATATTTTTGAGCCAGCTGTTTGTAGGATAAACCATCTGCTTGCATGTGGAGGGCTGGATTGCTTTGAAGGCTCCTTGTATCTCCTATATATGGAGGTCCTCTACATGCATACAAAGGGTTGAACATTTTTGACTGAGATATTTTCCTCCCTCTCTCTCTCTCTCTAGAATTCTCTCTCTCTACATTTTAGCCTTGAAAGTGTGTTTTCTCTTCACTTTTGCACTAGAACACCTAGTTAAACACCTTCACCTTAGGCTTGATGTTCTTGGAGACCTTGTTGGAGCTCTTTGGAGTGATTTTGGCTTGGTTTTGACTCTGAAACTTGCTGTTTTTTTGTTGTGCTACAAGGGTAAGATCCTACCTCTTACAAGCTTTGTTCTAGTTCATAGCTTTGCCATCTTTGTATGCAACTTTGAAGTTGGTTTTTGTCTAAAAAAAGTTATGTTTTTAAGGTCTTAACAAGGTGGTTTGAGCTTTGTGTGGTTAGGGGGTGGTTCTCCTCTTTTGCTCTTTGGCTTGTAAAGTCTCTAGAGCCACCTTTCTAGGCTTTTGTAATAACCTTTGTTTGGCCTTCTAACCACTAAAACTCAGAGGAATTTCAGTGGTAGAAAGTTTGTTTTGAGGCCTAAAATAGGAGGGGGTCATCCCCTCTCCTTGTGTCTTGTTTGCTTGTGTTGATGGCCTCATACTTGAGCATGTTTTTCTATCATCTCTTGACTTGATCTAAACATGTTTTTGTGACCTTCTTAACATGTTTTGGCTCTGTTTGTGGCTGGCTTGGCCACTTCTTGCATGCTTCTTACACTTGTAGTGCAAATCTTGCTTACTAGCTTAATGTGCTTGCTATTTTAGCCTATTATTCTAGCTTATTTTGGCTACACTCCAACATGTTTTTGCTCATATTTTAGCATGCTTGAACTCTGTTTTGAGTTGTTTTGATCATATGAGGCTTGCTTTGTATAGCTATAGTGTTGGTGGTCTTTACTAGCTTTGAGTTTTAAGGCTTCTAGCATACTTTGTTTATGGTGTTTGCATGATTTCGCATCATTTAGCATGTGATTTCAGAGCATATTTCTCTATCACACACTCACACACATCACCCTTTCATTGTGTTTGAAAGTTGTGCCTAATGCCTTGTTTGTGAGCCAATGCATGAACATAATTTTTCTTGCCTTTCATGCTACCATCTCAGCACATTTTGGCCACTGTTTTGGCATGCATGAAGTCTGTTTAGGGTTGGTTTAGCCCATTGAGCATTGTATTGCATGGTCCTAGTGTTGTGTCCTTTACTAGTTTCAATGCTTAAGTCTCCAAACATGTTGTGCATGAGTTGTTTACATGTTAGAGTCTTGTTTTTCATGCCATTCCAGCACTGAAATTCGGCCACCTCCCTCACTTCTTCACCTTTTGATTTGTTTTGAGGTTTGGTTAGTCTTGGAGTTGTGCTTAAGCCATGCGATTGAGGCCTATGCTTAAATGGCTTTAGCCCTCTTTTGAGGGTTTCTACTAGCCAAAGGCATGGCTTCTCTCATGTCTTAAGTCATCTTCTTGATTGACCTTCCTCTCATTAGAGGACTTTTCACATTGGACTAAACCGGTTAATGCATGGCCCAGTAATGTAAAATGTGTAAACAAGAATCGAATCAAGTAAAACATGCCAAGATAAGCATGTTGTTTGCATTGCTGTAGACGCGCCTCGAGGGTCTCATGCTACAGTTTGGACTCAAATGTCACGGTTCTTAATCTGATCTCACAATGTGCAATGTGAGATTGATAAATCACCAAAGAGTCCAAATCCGGTAAATCATTTTGGAAAACTGATTTTTAAGAAAGAAGTGCCAAACATGGACTGCTTTGCCAGATACAGAGTCGCCACCTAAATGTTTTAGTTTTGGGGGAATTTAGGAAACCCTGACTCGTTGCCTAAGGCCACGTGTCCGTCATCACAAAAGTTGCCTCGGCTCGGGAACTTGGGTACGATTGGGGAAGGTCATCTATGAGTACCCCCGCTCGCCCGATCAAAGATCGGCCACTACTAACATGATATTTTGTTTTTGAAGACACGTGCGTTCTTATTCCGGTTATTAGCTAGCTTACTATGTGATGCGCACGACAAACAATTATAAACTAGATCGCCTAAGTTGGAACAAAACATCTCATGTTTGTTTGTTTGAAAAATGATTTGAAGGTGCTACTCACAAATAGGCTAAAACGTGGATTTGCCACCCTCAGGTGGGCTTAGGAAAACATGATTTTGCCACTCCGTAAAGTGGGCTTAAAACTAGCATTTCGATGAATTGTTCCAATTCAAGTAATCTAACTTTCACCCACACGCATTCAGGCAGTTATATTACATAAGCAAATAGCCTCATGGCAACACTCACACACATGCAAGATGCTAAAGCATAAAACTTACCTAGTACTCCGAGCCAAGACAAAAACTAATTAGTAATCAATGCATGATCCTAGTTCATGTGAAGATGACTAATGCAATACATGCAAAATGCAACTAGAAATAGGCTCGGCTATTCTAAGATGACATGTGAAATGCAACAACTGATACATGTACTCAACTTGGAATTGAAATACAATGCAGTTAGTATGATGCGCCGAGCCGGTGCATGCAAGACAGATGAATGGATGCAAACATGCGAGCATAAGTATGCTAATCGAAACATGACCTAGAATTAACCATCGTAAGCAGTTAAGTAAAAGGGAGAAAGACGTGGGGTTGGAAGACATTCACACAGTCACGCACACTTATTACAAAGTTCGCCCTCTTGACGGAGGGTCTGAATAAATAATACAAACCAACTAAATAACTAACTATTCTGGCTAATTAATTATTACAGAACCCTTAACTAATTAAACAAATTAATTAAGTTACAAAACAGTTAAAGCGGCCTCGAGAAAAGGGACATATGCATGCTCGGTGGGCTTTGCTCGGAAATCCATTGCCATGCCTCATGTTGCCTTTGTTTGCACTGTTTGCACCTCTGAAAACTGTGAAAATATCTGTGATGCTTCTGAACCACCTCATGGACACTTTGAGAGGTCATCGGCCAAGAGGGTGGCCATCGGCCCTTGGAACATGGTCATCGACCAAATGTGAGGCTATCGGCCGATTGCTGTTAGTCGATCGGCACACTAGATAGCCGATCGGCCATTGCTTCCTGCAAATTCCTTCTTTTGCTGCAACAGAGCACAAACAGAGGCAGGCAATGTATTTGCAAGAAAATGTATATGCAACTACACTCCTTATCATGTCTGAGGCTCAAAGGTGTGTAGTGCTCAGCTCTCAAGCCATCAATCATGCATCTCGATGCATGATGGCCAAAGGGGCCGAGTTGCACAAGTCAATATAACATGAATGCACAAAAGACACAAAAATGCCTTAACCTCTATCATGCATGATCAAGAGGGTCGGCGACTGAGAATTGAGGCACGTTTCATCACTTCAAGTATGAAACGTCCCTCGTTTCTCGTGTTTGGCTTAACACCCAAACCGAACGCAATGCAATGCATGTATGCCAAATACAATGTAATGTATGCAAGTAAGCAAAATGGCATGCAACAAACATGCAACAATGTCATGCAATGCAACTAGATTGACTTAGTGACACCAATGGCACGTGAACAATGTGATACAACATGATTAGCTTATCAAAGCCAAAGGCATGCGAACAAAGCCAATGCAACACGAGCATGTAAACAACCATGTAAACAACAAGTATGCAAATAGCATGTAATGCAAACAAGCATGCAAGATGGACTTAAACCGGATATAGACAGACCTCAGCCATGCCCAAAACAGTGGCCAAAATGTTGAAATGATGGCATGAAATGCAAGACAATGCATGCACATGCTTTTGCCCACCAACTAAGCATAAAAGCATAACTCTCAAAAGTGCTCAAGGAGTGACAAATGTGAGAGTGTAGCAACACTAAAAGCACTGAAATAAGGTATGAAATGATGACATATCATGCAAGCCACACAAGCATGGCATGCTAGGGTCCTTAAGCATTAAAGCTAATGAAGTACACATCACTAAGGCTATACCATGCAATGCTCAATGGACTAAACCAACCCTAAAAGTCCTCATGCATGCCAAAATAATAGTCAAAATGCTCTGAAATGCTAGCATTGAAAGCAATAAAATGCATGCTCATGCATTGGTCCATGAACTAGGCACAAAGGTGCAACTCTCAAGAGCACTTAAAGAGTGATAAACATGAGAGTATAACAAAGATATAAGCTCTGAAATATTGTTTAAAATGATGCCAAGGCATGCAAACATCATAAGTATAGCATGGTAGAGGCCTCAAAACTCAAGACTAGTCAACACATTTGCACTATAGCTATACAATGCATGAAACATATGGCCAATACGACCCAAACCAGTCCTAGAGCATGCCAAAACAATGACAAAACATGCGTGGAGCAAAGCCAAAACAAGCTAGCATGAAGGGTCAAAACATGGAGTATGTAAGGAGGGGATTAGACTTGCCCGCCAGAGGGGATGGAGTACCCTGCTGCATTCCCGGTCCGAGGCGCACAACTTGCTCGGTATGCCACAGCATGGAGGACGAGAGAACTCCTGGCCCCCGCTCCCACTTTCAGTTACACTTTGTCTGATGAGTGCATAGATTGGCTCAATGAAGAGGCACATATTGGGCCCACTTTGGCGTCAGAAGCTTCGACCAGCTCTGGGAGGGGGCGCAGGAACACCTGACTTAGCTATGCCCCGGATTTATTGCTTTATTAGTACTTTCAAATTTTCTTTATGAATGTAACCAAAAACAACTTCAATTTGTATGCAAGAGCAGGAGAACTCTGTATTGAAGGTTGTGGGTACTGAAAATTTTCCGCTTTGGTCCAAAAATGGTCTAAGTTGTAAAAAGATTAATTTGAACAAAATCAACTTTTATTAAAACTTTTCAAAACCATTTTCGACATGGATCAGAACTGGACACACTTGAGATTTGTCACTGAGATACACAACCCCGGATTCCAACAACTAGAAAGTTGTCCCTAGTCTGAATAGCACTGCACCAGAGATCACAACTGAGGCTCTTGAATGCTGAATAGACAAAGATGACCGAGATGATCAAATGGACAAAGTTGATTGGGAAAAAGTTTATGGCTGAACTTCAGGATGAAGTTGCCTACATATCCCAAAGATGGGAATCAAGCCTTACGTAGTTCAGGCTCGGGTTCACTCGGGTATTTTCCCTCACCTTTTACGCTCTAACTTTTGCCAAGACTGCCCTTTGCGGGTTTTCAACCTTGTGAGCTCAGTTTTTGTAATTTCAAATTTTATGTGCTCTAACTTTTGCCTAGGTTGCCCTTTCGGGTTTTCGGCCTAGCGAGCCTCTCAAGGGTAATATTTCTTCAACTTGTCCATGTTGATCAACTGTGAGAACTCTAGGCCATCTAGGCCCATCAGAACGATAGCTCCACTTGACCAGATAGACTTAATGATGTAAGGACCAGTCCAATTGGGTCTGAACTTGCCCCTAGGGTCATGGATGGGAGCTCGGTTGTCCTTCAGCACCAAATCTCCTTCTTTCAAATTCCTGGACTTAACTTTCTTGTTGAAAGCCCTGGCAATTCTGCGCTGATAACCTTGAACGTGGTACAATGCTTTTAGTCTTCTTTCATCAAAGAGCATGAGTTCTTCAAATCTGCTCTGCTGCCTATCTGCCTCAATTATCTGACATTCGGCCAATACTCGCAATGACGGAACCTCAATTTTGATAGGTAGAACAGCCTCCATCCCATAAACCAATGAATACGAAGTCGCTCCAGTAGAAGTTCTGATTGAAGTCCGGTAGCCCCACAGAGCAAATGGCAACTTATCTGGCCAGTCCCGGTAGGTTTCCTCCATCTTCTGCAAAATGTGTTTGATATTCTTGTTGGCCGCCTCAACTGCTCCATTAGTTTGCGGCCGATAGGTGGATGACTTATGAAAAGCCACATTGTATTTTTCCAACAAATCAATCACTTCCTTCTTGAAGTGAGAACCGTTATCTGAAATAATCTCGTTTGGGACCCCGTAGCGGCAGATGATGTTGTTCCGAATGAACTTTGCAATGTGCGAAGCCTTCAACACCGCATAAGATTGGGCCTCGACCCACTTCATGAAATAATCTATTGCGACCAAGATGAACTCATGCCCATTAGACCCCTTCGGAGTGACGGCCCCGATCACATCGATTCCCCAAACTGAAAATGGCCATGGCAAAGTCATATTGTACAGCTTCGACGGCGGGATGTTCATGCAATTTGCATGGATCTGACATTTGTGGCATCGCTGAACAAAGCCGATACAATCCTCCTCCATGGTGGACCAGTAGTAACCCTGTCTGAGGATCTTCCAAGCTAACATTACCCCGTTCATATGCGCTTCGCACTCTCCTCCATGGATGGCCTCCATTAAGCGATTCGATTCTTCGGCATCAACGCACAACTTGTGCATTCCTAGATGACCTCTCTTATACAGTTTTCCCCTCGCAGATGATGAACTGAGCAGCCATTCTTTTGATTGCCCTTTTATCCTTGGCATTTGCCCCTGGTGGGTACGCTTCTTTCTCTAAGAAGTTCTAGATATCGTGATACCAGGGGTTCTCATCTTGAACCTCTTCTATGGCAGCAATCGACTCGTAGGCTGGCGCAAATTTTTGATCAATGATGATCAGACGCATCCGGACTCCAAAAGGGATGTCTATCATGGAAGATAGAGTTGCTAGTGAATCTGCAAACCTGTTGTTCTCTTTTAACAGATGAGCAAAGTTTAGTTTCTCAAACCGAGGGATTAACAAGTCCATGGTCTGGTGATACATTATCATATTTTCTTCTTTGACTTTCCAATCTCCTTTCACTTGAGATACAACAAGGTTTGAGTCCCCGATGACGTCCAACCATTTTGCCCCTAGTTCTAGGGCTGCTTCTAAACCAGCAATGCATGCTTCATATTCTGCATAGTTGTTCGAGACTTTGAACCGGAGTTTGAAGGCTAGAGGGATACGAGAATTGTCGGGTGCTATCAGCAACACCCCTATCCCATACCCATATTGGTTTGACGCTTCGTGAAAGTACATCGTCCAAGTTTCGTCTTCGATATACAAAATGGCCTCATCTGGGAATAAGTACACAATTGCTTCACCTCCTTCCACTGGATGATCGGCTAAGAACTCTGCTACCACTCTTCCCTTGACTGACTTGCGTGTTACATATTTCAGATCGAATTCGGAAAGCAAAAGCAACCAACGAGCTAGCCTACCCGTAAGTGCCGGTTTCTCGAAGAGATATTTGATGGGATCTAATCTTGAAACCAACATTACAGAGTGAGCTAACAGGTAGTGCCGCAGCTTCCTGGTAGCCCACACCAAGGCTAAGCAATCCTTTTACAATGGTGTGTAGCGGGTTTCATACTCCAGCATCTTCTTGCTCAGATAGTAGATAGCCCTCTCCACCTTGTCCTCAGACTCTTGTGCGAGCATGCAGCCCATTGTAGTCTTAGTTACTGAAAGATACAAAATCAACGGTTTCCCTGGCTTGGGCGGTGACAACACGGGTGGGTTCTGTAAGTATTCCTTGATCTGTTCAAAAGTAGCTTGGCATCGGCCGTCCCATTGGAGTTTCTTTCCTTTCTTCAGGAGACCAAAAAGTGGTTCACAAGTCAAGGTTAATTTTGAGATAAACCGTCTTATGAATTGCACTTTACCCAGAAAGCCTCGCACCTCCTTTTCAGTCCTTGGTGGTGGCATTTCTAAGATGGCCTTGATTTTGGAAGGGTCGACTTCGATACCTCTCTGTGTAATCAGAAACCCCAGCATTTTCCCTGCTGTAACACCAAACGTACATTTTTGAGGATTCAGCCGCAACCGAAATTCTCTGATCCTTTGGAAAAACTTTTGCAAGGCGGTGTAGTGGCCCTCTCTTTCTTTGGACTTGACAATCATGTCTTCCACATACACCTCAACCTCTTTGTGGATCATGTCGTGCAATATTGTGGTTGCGGCCCGTTGATATGTAGCTCCAGCGTTCTTCAACCCAAACGGCATCACCCTATAGCAGTAAGTCCCCCACGGAGTGGTGAAAGCAGTCTTCTCCCGGTCTTCAGGTGCCATCACTATCTGATTATAGCCCGAGCATCCATCCATGAACGAAAGCAAAGCGTGCCCCGCTGTGAAGTCCACTAACTCATCAATATGCGACAAGGGAAAGTCGTCCTTCGGACTGGCTCTGTTCAAATCCCTGAAATCCACGCATACCCGGATCCTGCCATCCTTCTTCGGCACCGGAACAATGTTGGCCAACCAAGTTGGGTATTCGGATACCAGCAGGAACCCTGCGTCAATTTGCTTGGTGACCTCTTCTTTAATCTTGAGGGCCTAGTCCGGGCGGATCCTTTTGAGTTTCTGTTTAACGGGTCGGGCCTCTAGGTCAAGAGGGATCCGGTGCTGTACAATCTCAGGATCGATTCCAAGCATGTCTTCGTAGGACCACGCGAAAACATCTTTGAAATCTTTTAATAAAGCGACTAAGCGCTCGCGTTCCTCCGAAGACAACGTGGACCCGATCTGGACCAGCCGCGGGTCCTCCTCAGTACCAACATTAACAGTAGTGATTTCATCAACTAAAGGTTTAACAAATCTTTTCTGCTCTTGATCAATTAAGCGTTGTAAAACCAGAGGAATTTCTTCCTCGTCGTTTTCATCAAAATTTTGAAAGTCCTGATTAATGCAATAAATCAAAGGCACAGAAAAGTACTCAGAAACCACATCCATTCCATTCTCATTAAGCATTTCCAAATCGTCCAATTCTTCTGTTACAACAGACTCAAAAGAGAAAGAAAAAGACGACCTAGACAGGACTGTGGCATCCGGGTTATCACCTCCAGGAATACCGGACTCAGACTCAGTCGAGCCGGAACCTGATTCCGACTCTACAGACTCGGTGGAATCAGATTCCGGCTCACTACCTGACCTGGTGCTGCTTGATAGAAATCCCTCCTCGTACTGCCAGATGAGAGAGGGTGCGATGGATGCATCCAAAATATTTGACGGTGGGCTCGCAGCCGTTTCATTCCCGATCATGGACACCGAGAAGTTATCCCCCAAGCACTTCTGTTCGATCAGAGGATCTGAAAGTAGACAAGCCAATGCTACCCCCATTTCAATTTCGGCGCTTTCAGAATCTACTTTCTTGTACTGCTCAACCTCAGCTGATGGGTCTGTCTGCTCTTCGGCAACATTATCCCCGGATAACTACAAGTCAAAGAAGATCTCAAACCCCGGTAGGCGCTTCTTCTCGGCATTCAGCCATGGCTCTGGGAAGCCACAAAATGGAAAGTCCTCCCCCTCTCGGACGAAACGTCCGTTTAGGGTACCCTGGATGGGTCGGTGCATCAATTCGAAAGGCTTCCCGCCTTCTTTGCTCTAGCTCTTCCAGCCATCTCCTTACCTTTCCTCACCCAGTCCTCTTTGGTGGGAAGATAACCCAAGCCAAAGGTATGCGGATTGTGTGGCACTTCGGTCGATACTGCGATGCTCTTCCGGCCACTTTTTCCCAGTCCCATCCTAAGGATGTGCTGGAGTTTGTTTATAAGGTACACTGATTGAGCGCTGACATACAACCCCTCACTATCAGCCAAAATTTTTTGCACGACTCGAGCCTCAGCCAAAGTAAACCCCGATAAGAACACATCCTCTGTGCCGTGCTCGATTTCCAAGACTGGTGTAGACACCTCCGGCGGCGGATGGATTGATGAATTTCGAAAAACTATAGCTATCCCCTTCCCATGAGGGTATTTCAACATCTGGTGCAAGGTGGAAGAAACTGACCTTACCTGGTACAACCACGGTCGCCCAAAAGTAGGTTAAAGGTTGCAGGAATGTCCAAGACATGGAAATCAATCTCGTGCTGTCCTGGACCAACCTGGGTCTGAATTTTGACAGTCCCCATCACCTCCCTGCTTGTGTTATCATACGCCCGAATCACCTGGGCAGTTGGCACGAAGTCTGCGGGCTTCAACCCGATTGCATATGCTGTCCTTGATGGGCACACATTACTGGCGGATCCCGTGTCGACAAGAACCACTGGTACCCATTTGCCTCTACATTCCACAAAGATGTAGAGAAGTTTGTTGTGATTTGCGCCCTCAGGCGGTAGTTCTTTGTCAGAAAAGGTTAACGTCGGGGAACCTCCTCCCGGAAAAACCAATCCAACTAGCTGCTCCGACGTGGTGTCTATCAAGAGTTTGGCCTTGTCCATGGCCGAAAGGACGGTCTGTCTATGTACTCGAGAAGCCATAAGCAGTCCCAGATAGAGATGTCTGCTTATATCTTTTTCAACTGTCTCAGCACGGCCTCATCTTCGAGTTGCTTTTATTTCTATTTCTTTGCCTCTTTGTCCTTCCCGGACACTTCTGGTTGATCTAGATGCAGGGGCTTGAAATACCGCCCGTTCCTGGTTATATGATCGACTTGCCGATGTACCAGGTATCATCAGGTCGACTGCTCCCCTAATCCTCATCTGTGTGGGCAAGACATAGATCATCGTCTTCCCACCACATTTCATCGGCAGCCGACAGACACCTGTCCGGCTCCGTTTCAAAAATCTCTGTGCCCGCAGCACCTTGCGTTCCCGTACTCACAGTACATTCTGTTCTCGTGCACACAACACTCTCAACCCCCACAGGAGCTTTAGCCTTTCTGGCTCTTTTGGAATCTTCGACCTTTTCTTGTTCTAACTGCTTCAACACAGCCTGCTCAACATTTTTCGCATTTACAATTCCCAAGTCCCGAACGAAATTCTTAGCACGGCGCTCTCTGATGATGTGAACTGGTTCCCGGCCCTTCCGGCCACAATTGATGTCCTTGCCCCTGACGGGCTCTTCTCCAGCTGAGATTCTTTAACAATATCTGGTTGGTCGTCAAGCCACCCTGTGACCTCTGTTGACTCCTCAAAATCGAACTAGTTGACTGTCATGTCCCCCAGATCTTGTTCGTTGAAAATCTGAAGGTCAGCAATGTCCCTTTCCAGAACTGCTAAGTCATCTATCCTCTGATCAAGTCCATCCCCCCGTAGTACACAAATTTCTGCCCCCACCGGCAATTCCACATTTGGCCTAATCTGATCCGCTGACACAATGTAGCCACTCGGATTGTACACCTCCTCAGCGAAGCTCCAGATTCCTCAGATCCTGAATCAACACTCCTATTTTCCTCTGAAGTCATCCCTGTTCCATCTTCGATGGTCACCACCATTGGTTCCGGTTGGGCTCGGGAGATGTCCAACATGCACAAGTCAGTGCTATCGGGAAGGGACACCTCTGACTTGGGTAGGTGAGATGGGGTGATATATATGCTGGGGTCGTATGACGTGACCCTGGTCTGGATAAAGTTGATGCGTTTAGGAGGTGGAGCTTGGTTGTGTGGTGGGAGAGGGTTGGTTGTGACGTTGGGTTTTTCTGGAGGCACAATCACCCTGTTGTCAACGAGATCCTGAATCTCGTGACGCAATCTAAAACAATGGTCGGTATCGTGACCATGTTGCTGGTGAAAGGCGCAATACTTTGCCGAGTTATGAGAGAGAGGTAGTGGATTTGGCAACGGCCTTGGCTCCAGGGGCTTCAAGTGCCCTTTTCTGATTAAAACCCCTAAAGCCTTGGACAGGGGCATATATAGTAGGGTGAAGGTTCTTTGGCCTCGGGGTGCGAATTTGGTTGTTTGTGGGTTGCTACCGGACGCACCGGTGAATGGGGTAGCCGCAAGGGCTCTTGGGGGATTGGTGGTGACCATGCTTACTTCTGAAGCTCTGGTAGTTGCGGCATTGCTTGTGCCGGCATTGGTGTTGCGGTTGAAGGTTCTCCTAGGTTGCTCTCTGTCTTGGTCAATCAGACCCTGTTTCATAGCATCATCAATTTGTACCCCCATCTCGTGCAGATCTGAAAAAGTGGGGAAGGGGAGAACAATCATTTTCTGCATGAGCTTAGGCTGGAGATTGCGCACAATCATCCGTATTTGATCTTTATCAATTGGCCTAAGGGTCATCATTGAGGCCTTGGCCTTCCACCGGGCCACAAAATCAGAGAAGCTCTCCTTAGGCTCCTGCCTTGTCGTCTCGAGATCACGGGTTGTAATCTTGATCTGTGTATTATAGGAGTACTGTGCAATGAAAGCCTCGGCCATCTCATCCCAGTTTCGCTTGACATCGTCTTCCAATTTTGCATACTAGATGGCCGCCACACCCGACAGGGTCCGACCAAACAATGAAAGCTTCTGTAGTCCGGTGAGGCCCATTGGCCTTAATATGTTCGAAAACAAGCGTAGATGCACCATGGGATCCCCGGACCCGTCGAAGCGGTCGATTTGTGGCATCTTGAACCGATCTGGCAGCATCACAGCCGCGTTGGTATACCCGTCCTCAATGTCTGGGATGGACTTTACCCCTTGAGATTTCTTGAACAACTTCTCAAGCTTGCTCAACTTCAACGCTGTGGGGTCCACCTCGAACTCGAAGGGGGAATCCAGTAGATTGATAGGCATGGATGCTTGGATAGTTGAGGTAGAATCGGGGGTAGAGCCGACTCCGTTGGGATATCTATGTCCTCCTGGACATTCTGAACATTCGTCGTTTCTCCGGGTATTGGGACCCTCGGTGGGGGAGGAACCTGATGTGAAGCTAATGCTCCGGCTTGCTGCTGTAGCCGGGTAATTAGCTCGGCCTACTGGGCCATGACTTTGGCTTGTTGTTTGGGGACTTCTGCCTGACGGACAACGTCCTGCTACATGACTCTCATACTCTCCTGGAGCTGACGGACCACCTCCTCCATTCCTGCCATACTGTCCTGATGTGACTGAATTACCGGTATATCTGTCTCTGCAATAAACTCGGAAATCTCAGTCCGACTGTTCAAACACCACTGATCTGGAAATCTTGGTATCGATACACTGCATCTTCTCGACCTCCGCCTGACGACCGGGGTTAAAGAACAGAACACTGGTTGTCCATCCACCAGATCCTCAGATCGATGGAGTCTGCGACCTCTTGTCTAGAGTGCTTGGGGAATATCTGCTTGGTCGGAAGCTATTGTGCTAAACTACCTAGCAAAAAGAAAAATAAAGCAATAATAAGGAAATAAACAACCAGACAAACGGACAGCATAACAGCGTAAATAAACACACAACACACAGTTGGGCATCACAACACACAGTTGATAAGCTGAATAGACTATTCTCAGTCACTGATCATTGTTCCCAAATCACTGCCTCCAAAACTGAATTTGATACCCGCAGATAACTGATCCCCAAAATACTAAACTGGTGCCCGCAGGCTTGATACCCAAACTTGTAAACTGATACATGCATTCCTGTAGAGACGCACTCTAAAAAGCACATAGCAAACAAGTGAGAGCCCAAAACACCCCTATGTTGGGGTAAGGTTTCCCTGTCCTATTTTGTTAGGAGCTAGGGTTTCACTACGCACGCAGCGGTGTCAAACAACCTATAATCAGGTAAGTAACATGTCCTAGTTTGGAATGGTCACTATGGATTCCGAATATGCACTAGGTCGAATGGTCAAAAAGGGTGCTCCGGCGAAAACCGGGGTTTGTGTTCCTATCGTGGCAGAGCTCGTAACTGGTCAGCCTTATGGCACGTTTCTCAAAGTGAGCCTCCGGTAAACCGTTCAGGAATAGCAGATGGCAAACACGGTGTCCTAGGTGCACCAATGCAAATGCAATGCAAAGGGACACATAAGTGTAATCAAAATAAGATATCATGAGTTCGAGTCAAGTTCTCTAAATCCCAGCGGAGTCGCCAGAAACTGTAGACGTCCCCGAACGTCCCGGGAGGGAATCCCGTTTTGTTTATTGGGCTTGTTCGGACTCAAATGTCACGGTTCTGAATCTAATCTCGCAAAGTGCAATGCAAGATCAATAAATCACCAAAGAGTCCAAATCCGGCAAATCGTTTTGAAAAACTGATTTTTTTAGAAAGAAGTGCCAAACATGGACTGCTTTGCCAGATACAGAGTCGCCACCTAAATATTTTATTTTGGGGGAATTTAGGAAACCCTGACTCGTGCCTAAGACCACGTGTCCGTTATCACCAAAGTTGCCTCAGCTTGGGAACTTGGGTACGATTGGGGAAGGTCACTTCGTGAGCACCCCCGTTCGCCCGATCAAAGATCGGCCTCTACTAACCATGATATCGAGTTTTGAAAACATATGCGTTCTTATTCTGGTTGTTAGCCTAAAATTACTATGTGATGCGCGCAGCATACAAGTATAGACTGGATTGCCTAAGTTGGAACAAAGCATCGCATATCCATTTATTTTGAAAATGGATTGAAGTTTGATACTCGTAAGTAGGCTAAAACACGGGTTTCGATGAATTATTCCAATTCAAGCAACCCAACCTTCACCCACAGGCATTCAGGCAGTTATATCACATAAACAGTTAGCTCCATGGTAAGCATGCTATCATGGCAGTCACTCACACGCATGCAAGGATGCTAAAGCATAAGCACTTACCGAGTACTCCGAGCCAAAGAAAGAAGCTAATTAGAAAACATGCATGAATCCTAACTATGCTGAAATGCCTAATGCAACACATGCAAAAATGTAACTAAGATAGGCTCGGCTATTCTAAAATGGCATATGAAATGCAACAACTAATACACGTTTGCAACTCAGAATTGAAATACAATGCAGTTAGTATGATGCGCCGAGCCCGGTGCATGCAATACAGATGAATGAATGCAAACATGCGAGCATAAGTATGCTAATTGAAACATGCCCTAATCTAACCATCATAAGCTGGTAAATAAAAGGGAGAAAAATGTGGGGTTGGAAGACATACATCACACACATGCACACTTATTACAACATTGCCCTCTCGCAGAGGGTCCGAATAAATATTACACAACCAAAATGAATAACTAATTATTATACAACACTAGCTAATTAACAAATTAACTAAGAAAGCGAGTAAACTAGCATGCAATGCTACATGAAGTAGATTGCCTCGGCTCTGTTCGGAATGATGAAAGATGCATGCATGCTCGAGTCGCCTTGTCAGGAAATCCATCGCGATGCCCCAATTTGCCTCTGTTTACAATTGACCCCGGAACACTGTACACAACTCCATGGGAACTTGTAGGGATACTGTTGGCCAGTTTTTGCTGCTAGCTTCCGGTTTGCTGCAACAGAGAGCAAGAAAGGGGCATGGCAAAGTATTTTCAACATATGTATGCACAACCACTCTCCCCGTCATTGCATGAGCTCTAGGGAGCGTGGTCCTCGATCCTCATGCCACCAATCACGCATCTCGATGCATGATGGCCGAGGAGTCGGGTTGCACGACTCAATGTGACATGAATGCACAAATAAGCACCTAAAGCCAACAACTCTATCATGGATAGTCAAGAGTATCGGCGATCGGGAATCGAGACACGTTTCATCACTTGGAGTATGAAACGTTCCTCGTGTCCCGCGTTTGGGCTAACTCCTATCCCAAACATGATGAAATAAGAATGGCATGTACAATGCAACTTCTAGCATGCAATCCTAATGTAATGCAACTAAATGATACAAAGATGCAAGGAATGACATGCAAGCATGCAAATGGCATACACAATGCTATGAACTACACATGACATACTCAATGCACATGGACTAAACAATGGCATACACAATGCACATGTGAAGACTAACAAACACAATGAGATGAACAAGGCATGCTCAATGCAATGATCAACTCATGCGACAATGTGGACTAAATGGCATATACAATGCAAGATGGACTTAAACCAATATGAGTGGACCTCAGCCACACTCAAATCAGTGGCCAAACATGATGAAATGAAGCAACAACACTCATGCAAACATGCCCAAATGCAAGGGACCAAAACTAAGGCACCGAGTGCAACTCTATTAAGGCATGGCAAGCATGTAATATAGCATACAACAACACATTTTCCAGCTCTGAAATGACATACGAAAGGGTCCTGAATCATGCAAACGCCTCACACAATGCATGCTAGATGGCCCGAATACCGAAACTAGTGAAGTGGATTACACTATAGGCATGCAAAGCAATGCACAAATGATCAAACCACCCCCAAGCAATCCCTATGCAGGTCCAAGATAGTGGAAAAATGGCCTAAAATGATGGCTCAAAATGCATTCAAATGAAGCTCATGCAATGGTCGGTAAACGAGGCATACAAGTACAACTCTCAAATGCACTTAAAGAGTGAAAATCATGGGAATATGGCATACATTAAAGCTCTGAAATATGATGTGCATGGCCCCAAAACATGAAAACACCTCAGTATATGCATGCAATAGGCCTCAAAACTCAAAGTTAGGCATGGATATTGTACTACAAGCATGCAAAACAAGCATCATTCGACCATGAGACCCAAAAACAGAGCTGAGGCAGTCTAAATCATGCATAAAATCAGTTTAAGGCATGGCCAAAATATGCTAGCATCAACGGCCAAAATAGCATGCAATGTAAGCTAGTAAAGAGGATTTGCACTACAAGTATGTAAGGCAATCAAGAGATCATCAAACCAGCAAAAATTCAGAAGTATGCCATGCCAAATAATGCCCAAAAACTCATGGAAACATGGTCAACGCATGCAAGAATGATACGTTCCTTTGAAAGACCAAAAAGAGGGTTATTCTACACATGCAAGATGGACATCCAATAAGACAAAACCACCTCTGGACAGAGGTTATGAAGGCCCTAAAACTCACTGAAAAGGGCTTGAAATGAGGCTAGGAAGCATGCAAGTAAAGGATCCTTTGAAAGGCCATGAAGAGGGTTACTCTACACATGCAAGAGGGACACCTAATATGGAAAAACCACCTCTGGACAGAGGTCATGTAGGTCCTAAAACCCACCAAAAATGGTCTGAAACATGCTCAAGAAGTGTGTAAATATTGGCCCCTTTGTTAGGCCAACAATGCTAGTAAACAAGACAAGGGCTGAGAGGGTCACCCCTCTTTGATTTTGGGGCTCAAAAAAGTATGCTAGCCACTGAAATTCCACTAGATTTCAGTGTCTAGAAGGCCAAACAAAGCTCACTTCAAAGGCCTAGATGCATGGCTCAAAACAAGGTGAAAACAAGCATGCAAGGGGGTAGATGACCCCCAACAGAAAAATGACCTTAAACAAACTTCAAGAGGAGCTCAAAATAAGGCCTTTTTCAGTTTATGACAAAGCCCAAATATGCTTTCAAATAGAGTTAAGATATGAAGCAAAATAGGGACCAAAAGGAGAATAAGAGAGTTACCCTTGTAGCCAAGATAGACAGCAGCTTCTGGACCAAGAAAGTGGCTCCTCAACCTCTGAAAATAAGCTCCAAGGTGCTTAGATGGATGATGGAGAAGTGTGGTTGTGAGGTGTAGTGCAATGGGGCCAAGAACCTAGCACTTTTGGGACCAAAATAAAGAGGTGTATAGAGATAGGTGTATGTATGCCTTGGCCAAAAATCTGAACCTTTGCTAATGAGGGAGAGGCTCTCTCTTATAGAGGAACAAAGGTCCAAGCTTCTCCTAGAAGCTTGGAGCAAAGGGCCAAGCTTCTTAAGGAAGCTAAAGCAAAAAGGGTCAAGCTTCTTGAGGAAGCTAGAGCAAAGAGGTCAAGCTTCCTCAAGAAGCTAAGAAAGGTTCAAGCTTCTCTTAGAAGCTTAGAGCAAAGGGTCAAGCTTCTTTAAGAAGCCAAAACAAGAGTGCTAATCCTCCATACATACACTGTATGGAGGATCCAGTCTGTGCCCTCCAGCTGACACAGCTAGAATAACTCAGTGAGACAAAACTGCAGAAAGCTGGCCGACCAGTTCAAGTAGTCGGCCGACCACTTTCCCTGGTTGGCCGACTAGGGTCAAAAGGTTCAAATGGATTTTGGTGGTCGGCAGCCCTAATTGGTGGTCTCCAAGGTGAAAGCAAGCTAGTGGTGGTATGGGAGACCAGTAAATGTGGCTCAAAACAGAGAAGACCAGTTTCCGGACAAGAAAATCGGCTGGAGGAGAGAGAAATGGTCTCCAAAAGAATTGCTGGTCTCCCACCCTTCTACCACCTTTCAAACATGGAAAACAAGGTCCATACCAAAAATGAACCAAGACGGATGCAAAACGAGGGTTCGGGGGCCAAAACGCGCAGCCGGGTGCCGCAAAAACTGACTGTTAAGCATCGAAAGTGGCGTGTAACCACGAAGGTGGTCTCCTGGGCCATAGTGTCCCTCTAGAGAAAGGAAACAAGGTGTGTGCCAAAAACCGGAGCAAACGGAGAAAGTTAAGCGGTCCCGAACCGAGGCGCATGGCCGACGGCTCCGAAAATCGAAAACTGGTCTCCAAACGGGAATAGTGGTCTACGACCACGAAAAGTAGCCTACGGCCACTGAGAGATGATCTACGAGACCTCTCCCTCCCTTTAGGAAGAGAAAACAAAACCTGATTTGCAAACTGAAGCAAAGCACAAAAGAGTCCCGAAGTCCGGAGGCAAGGCCCTCAGCCGAGACTCCATAACCTCAGAACGAGCACAACATGCGCAATCACCAAGCGCTCAATCGATGACATCTGACTCTTAAGGTTGGTCAAAAATGGGGTGTCTACAATGACGTCGTTGGGCCGAAAAAGCCTCTGGATTCGAAGCGTCCTTCGTGGATATCACGATCGGCCAATCAAAGTCTCTGGATTTGGAGCCCCTTCGGCGCATGATGTTGTTGGGCCGAATAAGCCTCCGGATTCGGAGCACCCTTCGTGGATATCACGATCGGCCAATCAAAGTCTCCGGATTCGGAACCCCTTTGGCACATGACGTCGTTGGGCTGAAAAAGCCTCCGGATTCGGAGCGTCCTTCATGGATATCACGATCAGCTAATCAAAGTCTCTGGATTTGGAGCCCCTTTGGCGCATGACGTCGTTGGGCCGAAAAAGCCTCCGGATTTGGAGCGCCCTTCGTGGATATCACGATCGGCTAATCAAAGTCTCCGGATTCGGAGCCCCTTCAGCGCATGACGTCGTTGGACCGAAAAAGCCTCCGGATTTGGAGCGCCCTTCGTGGATATCACGATCGGCCAATCAAAGTCTCCGGATTCGAAGCCCCTTCGGCGCACGGCCTCATTGGAACTTTTGGCCAAGCTTGAGTCTAGAGCCGAATAAATACTTAAAGAAAATGTCAGATTCGGAGCCCTATCAACACTGTCTTTGGGCAATGTAATGTGCATACTGAATAAATATTTAGTAATGTGCTCCATTATGACGAGCCGGCAAAAACCATTCATTCGAACAATGTTTCTCCCATAAAGCATAAAATATGCAAACATAAATACGCCAAAGAAAAAATTATAAAGCGACAGGAATATTCAAAATAGAGCATTTTATTCACTTGACAAGTCATTACATAATTTTCGACGCAATCTGTGCTTGAACATTGCAACGAATATTTTTATACAGCGTCTCCCTCATCGTCGCTCTTTTCGACTTCAAAAGCAGAAAAGGGGAAATGATTACGTCGGTACCGCGGGAACGCCGAATCGACACCCTTTGCTCGAAGGGCCTATGCGGCCTGAAGGGCCGCGATCCAACCGTGCTTAAAGCCCCGATTCTCATATCGGCAGACCTCCTCTGCTAGTTTCTCCTTCGTCTTGTTGATCCCAACCTTCCGGCCCGCATGAAAGCCTTGCTTATAACCCTTCATCCTCGCATTTTCTACAGCAAACATGCTTGCCGTGTCTCGATCGGCGATGGCATGACTCAATAGCCGTTGGGTCACCCTCTCGTCCACGATTGGATTAGATTAACCCGTCGCGCGCAGTTCGGCGGATTTAGCCATCTTAAGCTCGTGTTCGGCTTTCTGCGCCCTAACTTCCGAACTGTGGATCCGTTAGTCCATCTTCTCTATCTCCCGCCGCGCGGCGCGCAGGCGTATGCCGACTTTGTAGGTGGTGTACAGCCCCTTCATCGCCCCATGGATGCCCTATCGAAATACGTCAAAATCTTGTCGACCAACCATCGACTGCTGCACTTTCGGTGGAAAAATCTGTCGAGCAAACTCGATCGCCACCCCTGGATCCTTGATAATGGAGTTCGCCTCCGTCAGCTGTTTCTTCTTTCGGGGTGATCTGCTTCGACGACTTGGAGGCTAACGTTTTTCTCGTTCTTTGGATACCCCACTTCCCGCATAGGTGTTTTCTCTGTCACGATTCATTGTAGTATTAAGCTCAGCCAAAGTTCGACCCTCGCCTCTGCCGTTGAAGAAAACTCTATTTGACATTCGCGACAAGTTGTCTTGAAAACACAGTAAACAAAGTTACTGGGGCGAAGGGCCCATCCCATTTATTTTTAATGCTTGCAGCGACCTTGAGGTAATTTCATTAACGCTACTCTCCAAATGACAGGGCAAATTTATTAATCTAACCGGCCGAGTACGCTGGCCTCATGCCGATCGATATGTGCCGCAGCCAGTTCATTCACTAATTTTTGGCTTTTAAAACGGCCTAGTTATCTACACGGCAATTTCAGATCAATGCCTTTGGATTTCATGCACTGGCTGGGGCAAGGGCAGATTTATTAATCTAATCGACCGAGTACCCTGGCCTCATGCCGATTGATATGTGCTGCAGCCAGTTCATTCACTAATTTTTGCCTTTTAAAATGGCCTAGTTATCTATACGGCAATTTTAGATCAACGCCTTTGGAGTTCATGCACTGGCTGGGGCAAGGGCAGATTTATTAATCTAACCGGCCGAGTACCCTGGCCTCATGTCGATCGATATGTGCCGCAGCTATTTCATTCACTAATTTTTGGCTATTAAAACGGCCTAGTTATCTACACGGCAATTTTAGATCAATGCCTTTGTAGTTCATGCACTGGCTGGGGCAAGGGCAGATTTATTAATCTAACCGGCCGAGTACCCTGGCCTCATGCCGATCGATATGTGCCGCAGCTAGTTCATTCACTAATTTTTGGCTTTTAAAACGGCCTAGTTATCTACACGGCAATTTTAGATCAATGCCTTCGGAGTTCATGCACTGGCTGGGGCAAGGGCAGATTTATTAATCTAATCCGCCGAGTACCCTGGCCTCATGCCGATCGATATGTGCCGCAGCCAGTTCATTCACTAATTTTTGGCTTTTAAAACGGCTTAGTTATCTACACGGCAATTTTAGATCAATGCCTTTGGAGTTCATGCACTGGCTGGGGCAAGGGCAGATTTATTAATCTAACCAGCCGAGTACCCTGGCCTCATGCCGATCAGTATGTGCCGTAGCCAGTTCATTCACTATCTAATCGTCTAATCGGCAAGTATCTAAAACGTTTTATCCAAAACAGCAACCAAACGATTCCATTCATTAGTAACAGCAAAGTGCAAAACGAATTTTCATTAAGTAAATTGGGCACAAATTGTAACCATTTTACATATGAAAATTACTAAACAAAAAGCCGTAAAAAGCTGAAAACTACACGCAAATCCTAAAACAAAAATAGGAGCAGCCCAAATTAGCCCTTAGAGTCAGACTCCAGTGGCTCAACATCCACTTGCTCATATGGAATTGGCGTAGCCAATGTCACATTGGCAGCAGCAAGGGCTTTGAGACAGCCATGTTTAAACCCCCAATTCTCAAATTTGGGGACTTCGTCTACATATTCATCAAAATCAGATTTTCTCCCAACATCGAATGCGCTAGAGGCCTTTAGATCGGCTGTTTCCTTTGTCGCCTTCATTTCTTCCAACTCAGCTGCCAACTTAGAGATCGCCTCTTGTGCCAATTTAAGCGCGTCGTCGCTCGTATCCGCCCTCTTTTCGGCAACCGACCTCAATTCTTCAGCCTTGCGGGCTCTCTCCATTTCGGCCTCGGCATGGGCGCCCTCCGTATGAGCCTTACTTCTTTGGCCCTCAACCTCCATTTGTAAACGGCCAATTAGCTCGACGGCATCATGATAACGACGGCCCATGTTGGCTATCCTTCCAATGGTCTGCAAAACAGCAAGTCAAGAACAAAATAATATTTGCATAAAGAAAAAAGATAAAGTCCAGATATATACCAAGAGAGCCGATTGGGCGGCCAACGCAATTGTAACCAGATCAGGTTCTACCCAAAAAGCCGCCTTGTCAGCAGGCAATGAAACGGACGTCGCCAAGCTGAGTGCAATCGTTGGATCTTTGATCACTAAAGCATCGGAGGAGATCAGCGTATTTTTTATCTTGGGCTGAATAACAAAAGGTACAATCACATTCGACTCCTCCAAACGAGGTCGTTTGTCGGTGCGGTCTTCTTCTGAGCTAGCCTCGACATTGGCAGGGTGCTTTTCTACCCTTTGCTCAGCTTCTAAACTGGCCTGCACCAAAGGTTCCATTTCGGTGCTTCCTTTTTCTGCCACCACTTCCTCAATAGCAGGCAAGGAGGACTGGGACTGAGATTCGGCAGCGCGAATCTCCTCCGCCTTTCGCCGCGCGGCCATCCTTTCGCGTTCGCTTTCTTGGCAAGTTTAGTGAGGCTCAACCCAGCCATATCTTCTGGGTACGCGCCGGGAAGATCCTCCAGACCTGAAAAATATCGTCAAATGGACGATCCTCTCGACCCAAAGTGGACGAAGGATCAGCCGAATTGAGGCCGACTTCTTCAAATGCTAACTTCAAAGCCTTGTCAACCTCTGTTTCGGATTCGTCTGATTCGGCTGATTCGGCGGCCTCAGCTACTTCCGGTCATTCCAAATCTGATCCCTCGCAACCGACTTGCCTCAAATTTTTGAAATCAGTCAAGATACGGGCGACAAGAAACTCCTCACCCTTCGGAATTGGGATATTTTCCGCCGTTGAAAAGGTCGTATAAGTCGGCTCATAGCGGAGCAGAACGTGGGCCGCCCTCCCCTGCTTCTGAAGACTCCGTCGGCCAAAGTACTTGGGCGTAGTCTTGATTTTCGAAAGAACGGCGTCGTCAGTCGAGGTCAAGACTTTCTTCAAATTGTTTCCTGCAAAAGCAAAACCATAAGGTCCCGAAAATGAAGTTTTATAAATTTAACAAGTAAATAAATAAAAGAAGATACTCGGCCACCTGGTTCGCCCCTCCGTCTAGGAATATAATCAAGGCGATCCTCGCTTTCGCCGAATTCCCAGTTTCCTTGGACGACGACCATAACATCATCGACTCCCTTCCCAGAGCTGGAAAGCATAGTCACTAGTTGATGGTCGGTGTCTTTGGCCCTAAGAAAGTAATGCCCGTGCCGACCAGAAGACTTGGCCAAGGCGTAGCAATGCCGAATAGCGGGGATGCCCAGGTTAAGCCCAAGACGACGGTTTAGTGAGACAATCCCCATCACAACCCTAAAGAAGTTAACGTCGGGTTGGGAAGGGATTAACTCCCAATGGCAAAGTACGGCCCTAAGGAGTGGGTGAAGGGGGAAACGGACGCCACCCTCTGCAATTGATAGAAGAGGGAAGACGATCGTGTTTTCATCAACCCTCTCCATATCTAGGGTGCCGTCTCCCACAAAAGACAGATGGACATCATCAGGAATAGAAAAATGACGTCGGAAGCCAGAAATTCGATCCGGTGAGAGGAGATCTTTTAAATGCTTCGCCATTCTCCCCAGCCAATAGGATTATGCTAAGCCAAAAAACAAAGCAAGGAAAGAGATTCAAAGCAGAGAAGGAGAGAACTTCCAAGAGGCGAAGGAGATAGAGAAGAGTAGGAAGTTGCAGAAGTAGTTTGGAAGGCAATCCAGCGATGGGCGTCTAAAAGCGTGTATGCATTTGAAAAGACGTCAAAATTTTAAATCCCAATAAATAGAAGTGTACGAAGAGGCGGGAAGTTGAAATGATAACCGAGAAGCATGTGCACAGACATTTGCGTTGGAATACGGTCAGCCGCCAATTTCGACTCTGACTCTTCGAGTTTGAAGCCAAACACTCTAGCCAACTGTCGCTAGTGGAGTGCTTGGGGGGCAATTGTTGGGGCCGAATATTGGGAGTCGTAGAGATTCTGGATAGTCGAACCTTGAATAATCGAGATTCGAAACATTCGGCAATTGAATCGAAAACTCAAATCCAATCTTATTAAGCCAAATAGCCGATTAAGCAAGGGGCCGAGTGAAGATCGGCCTATTATAAAATATGCCGAATAGGAGGTTGGAAATGGATCTAATCCCGAGGCCCAAAGAAGAAAATATATAAATAGAAGAGACATCAGCCAGAAAAAGGTATGTGAATATTGTGGTGCTTAACTTAGAATACAAGTAATCTTGAGTGTGGAGACTGACTTACCCGTCAGAGTGTTAATTCCGGCACCCCCGACCGGAGTGTTTAAATCTTTTCAGGTGACTATTAGCGGATCACGAGCGTCCCCAGGATTAGAAGAGTATATTTCCAAACCACTTCTCCACATATTGTTATAGGCAAACTCTATTAAGGGAAAGCGTCTCTCCCACGGCCCCTTAAAGTCAAGAACACAATCCCGAAACATATCCTCAAGGATGTGAATAATATGCTCGGATTGCCCATCAGTCTGAGGATGATACGCAGTACTGAAAGTCAATCTCGTGCCCAAGGCACTCTATAGGCTCTGCCATAACTGAGTCGTTAAACAAGGATCTCTATCCGAGACAATCGTCACAGGGACCCCGTGCAACCTCACTATGTTACTCACACACATAGGTATAAAGTGCGCCGACTTGGTCAACCAGTCAACTACCACCCAAATTGCATCACTACCCCGTTGAGTCCTTAGAAGGCCCGTAACAAAATCCATCGTGATATGCTCCCACTTATACTCGGCTATAGGCAAGGGTAACAACAAACCCGCTGGCCTTTGATGTTCAATCTTCACTTGTTGACAAGTAAGGCACCTTGACACAAACACAACCACATCTTTTTTTATTCCCCTCCACCAAAACTGGCGACCAAGGTCTTGATACATCTTTGTGCCTCTCGGATGCATCACAAGGCATGAATGGTGAAACTCTCGGAGTACTTTCTCTCGGCAAGACTCCGGCACGAAGAGATAGTCAAGGTATCTAATACTTGAGTCAGAGTACACGTACAAGCCTCTCTCTACCTTCCCACTGGAGATCTTCTCCTTGAGGGATTCTACCTCAAGGTCACCCCTCTGTGCTTCTATCACTCGGTTCACAAGTGTAGGTTATGCAACTACTAAAAACAAGGTTGTCGACTCAACAAACTCGCCAAGATGCAAGTCAAACTCATCGATAACACCCAATATTTCCCATTCAAAATGGCAATACAAGCTACACTACTAATAGATTTCCTACTCAATACATCAACCATAACATTGGCCTTCCCTGGCTGATAATGTAACTCAAAGTTATAATCCTCTATGAACTCCATCCACCTCGTCTGCCTCAGATTCAAGTCTTTCTGTATAAATATATATTTCAGACTATTGTGATAAGAAAACATTTCAAACGTCTCACCATACAAATAATGCCTCCAAATATTTAAGATAAGGATAACTGTCGCTAACTCTAGGTCGTGAGTAAGGTAGTTCCTCTCATGTGTTTTCAACTGCCGCGAGCCATAGGCTACTACCTTCTCCTCTTGCATCAAAACACAACATAAACCTTCCTGTGAAGCATCAAAATACACTGAATGGCCCAAACCCCTCTCTGGAATAATCAAAAGTGGAGCAGTGGTAAGTCTAACCTTAAGCTCTTGAAAAGACTTCTCACAGGTATCACTCCATACAAATTTTATCTCTTTTCTTGTCAGTCTAATCAATGGTGAGGCTAACTTAGAGAAATCCTTCACAAATCTACGATAATACCCGGTCAACCCCAAGAAACTACAGATCTTAAAAGCATTCTTAGGTTGTCCCCAATCTTGCACTGCTTCTATCTTCGATGAATCTACAGTCACCCTTTTCTCGGATGCCATATGGCCTAAGAACTTAACTTGCCTCAACCAGAATTCATATTTCCCAAACTTAGCATACAGTTTGTGGGCTCTAAACAACTCAAACACCACTCACAAGTGTTCCTCGTGCTCTTCCTCAAAGGGTGAGTAAATCAGGATGTCATCTACAAAGACGACCCCACAACGGTCTAGGAACACACGGAAGATCTGGTTCATCAAATCCATAAACACAACTGGTGCATAGGTTAGCCCAAAAGGTATCACTAGGAACTCATAATGGCCATACATCGTACATAATGTGGTCTTTTGGATATTCTCCTCCCTTACTCTCAACTGGTGATAACCCAATCTCATGTCTATCTTAGAGAAACAACAAGACCCTTTCAACTAATCAAACAGATCATCTATACGAGGCATCAAGTACTTGTTCTTAACAGTTACCCGATTCAACTTTCGGTAATCTATACAAAGTCGCAACGCACCATCTTTCTTTTAGGCAAAGAGAGCTGGTGCTCCCCAAGATGAAGTACTAGGGTAGATAAAATCCTTATCTGTCAATTCTTGGAGTTGAATCTTCAACTCACTCACTTGGCAGGTGCAAATCTATATGGTGCCATAGAAATCAGTGTTATGCCAGGCACTAAATCAATATAGAAGCCGATCTCTCGATGAGGTGGTAAACTAGTAAGATCATCGGGAAAAATGTTTGAGTATTCACAAACCACCCTTAGCAACTCAACTTAGACTTCATCACACTCCCTACTCAAGAAGTTGGCAAGAAGGCAACTAAGTTCACTCTGCCTACGCAGATCATACACCGGTGACAAGACTCTATCAACTCGGTCCCCCAAGAAATAAAAGCAATCACCACTCAAGGTACATACAGTAACCCTCTGACGGTAGCAATCTTTGACAGCCCAATATATTGACAACTAGTCCATAACCAAAATAACATCAAAACTAAACATGTCAATCAACACAAATGCAAAAGGAAGTTAGCGATCGACAACCTTTAAGTCACAACCCCGACACCCCTACTTCAAAACAATCTCACTACCAATAGGTGACTCTACATAGAGAGGAGATGTTAACCAATCCAACTCTAACCCCAAAACTGATGTAAATGCAGACGAGATAAATGAATCGGATACACCTGTATCAATCAACACATTAGCAACCGAATTGAAAAACAAGAAGGTACCTCTCATTACTGAAGGAGGTGGTATAAGATCTAGCACGATAACAACATACACACCCTGTAGGTCTCTACTCAACCTGCTCACCCCTCAAAGCATAAGCTTGGTGCACTGATTGAGCCAATGAGGCTCCCTGATTGCCCTCGAGGCCTATGTTGACTATGCTGGCTAGGGGTTTTGTGTTTGCCTCGAACCAGACGCACCAGGTGTGCCACCAAACTGAGGAAGAAACCTCTTCATGTGCCCCGCCTGCCCACACCGACAACAAGTGAGCGGCTAGCCTCTCCCCTAACTCTAGCTCTGAGAACAAGCTGAAGACATTTTAGGGAAAAACTCCATTTTTATTTATTTATACAAAATAACTATTTGAGACATTTTAGTGAAAAACTCCATTTTCTTCCAAATCCATGTCGAGTATCAAAATCATCAAATTTGTTACAGCACAACCTCACATCTACTCCCATAACCTTTTTTAATACATACATTTGAAAACCCCTATTTTTGATATTAAACCAAAACCCTAGGTTTGTTAAAAATCATCCAAAATTCCAATATTCTTTACACATCAACAAACAAGTAAGTTAAAACTCATAGAAGAGTGTAAAAAGTCCCTACCTCGAAGTTAGAGATCAAGGAATCAATGGAGGAACTTCAAAGACGCCGAAACCAAGTTTTTTTCAGACCAAAATGGAGCTCTTGAGATGCTCTACCTTTTTTTCCAAAGGCACTAGGGTCGAGAACCCACCAAATCTAGGTGAAAATGTAGAGAGAGATTGAGGCTCTAGATCTAGGGTTGTGAGAGAAAAAGATATAAAAAAGTGATATAGAAAGATGCTGTTGCGAATTGATATACGCACAGTCCGCTCGAGCGCAGAATGCACACTCCCAGTAGTTTTGCAAACAATAAACCAACGCTCGAGTGCAAGTAAGGCCACTCAAGCTGAGACCGCTCGAGCGCAGAAAGCACCGCTCGAGCATAGAATACACTCTCCTAGTAGTTTTGCAGAGCTGCAAAAGTATTGAGAGTTCACAAAGCCCACTTGAGCGTAAGAAGTGTCGCTCAAGCGGAGGAGTAAAATTTTGGGCAATAAAAGTTTGAAAACCAAGCAACCAACATGTCCCACTCGCAACCATTACAATCCAATAGCCAAACTCAAGGAAGTATGAGGGGAAAAAGACATGAACAACACTACTAAACTACGAAACCCAAGTCCAAGATGCATAAAGGTTGGGTTAAAACCAAAATCGCTATAAGATGTCACCTATAGCTTCATTTTAATCGGAGCAAAGTTAATTTTTGGCTTCGTCAAAGTTTCTTCTTTCTCTCTCTTGTCCTCATGCTTTGAGGTAGGGATTTCTCCACACTTTAGTATGATTTTTAACTTAGTTATTTGTCTTTTCAAAGAAATCATGGGATTTGGGGACTTTGGTAAAAATCTAATGTTTTGGTTTTGAAATCCAAAGAGACATTTTCAAATGGATTCTTGAAAATGATTGTGGGTTTGTAAATGTGATTGAGTTGTGATAAAATGGTGGATTTTTATCCTGGGAATTGGTTTATAAGGAAAATGGGATTTTTGCCCTAAAGCGTGAATATTTGATTTTGTAAAGAGAAAATGGAAATGATGTTGGGTTTTATGAAATTGAAATGATGATATCACAGGGTTCAGGAAGCAACTTGGGAGTGTGAGTTGGAGGTCCATGAGAAGTATCCAGACTTGTTTGTTGATGTTTGAATATGTATTGAACTTTGTTGTGTTAATGAAACATGAGAACATTGTATATGTCATTTATGTTTTGAGAACATGGATTCAATATAAGCATTGTATATGTTTTGAGAATATTGGAGTATTGTATGTGTTGTATCACTTTTGGAAACATTGTATATGTTGTGTAAATTTTGAGAACTTGGGTTATCATAAACATCGTAAATGTTTTGGGAGTATACGAATTGTACTTTAGTGTCAAGACTGGTGTATCAGGTTGGTGAAAATGATTGACCGGAAAATGGGTCATGGCATTGAAATTGTCAGATTATCATCATTGCAAATAGTTCAATAATGATTTTGAACTTGATTTGAAATTTCAAGGACGAAATTCCTTAAAGGGGAGATTATAGGGATTCTGGTTTTGACCCGATCTTTGTTGTACTCCAGACTCTGGTTTCATGGTTTAATGTTGTGGTTCATCTCTTATTCCCTTGGTTTTCCCTTAAGTTTGTCTTTTGGTTCGTTGTGGTTGTGTTTGGGACAGGTTGGTTGCTTAATTTCCAAACTCTTGTTGTCTAGATTTTTGCTCTTCCGCTCGAGCGACACTTCTTGCACTCAAGCGGGCTTTGCAAACTCTTAGTACTTTTGCAAGCCAACAAAACTATTGGGAGAGTGTATTCTACCCTCGAGCAGGCCTTTCTACGCTCGAGCAACCACACCTTGCGCTCAACCGGTTGGTCAAATGTTTGTAAAACTGCAGGATATGTGTTTTCTACACTCAAGCGTCACTTGTTGTGCTCGAGCGGTGTGCATCTCTTTTATTGTGTCTTGGAACTTGAGCGGCACTTCTTGCACTCGAGGGGAACAACTTAATGTGTCTAATGCTTGAGCGTCTCTTCTTGCGCTCGAGCGGATTGTGCGTATATCAGTTCGTGAAAGTGACTTTTTACATAACTTTTTCAGATCTTTTCTTCCTAAACCCTAAAGTTGAGACCCTTTCTCTCTAAAACACACACACACACACACACACACACACTCTCTCTCTCTCTCTCTCTCACTCTACATTTTCACCTATTTCTAGTGATTTCTCCACCCATTTGCCTTTGTTTAAAAGAATGAGCATCTGTAGATCTTCGTTTTGATCCGAATAGGGTTGGATTTAAGCATATTTGAAGTTTCATCCTTGCTTGGTTCATCTTCTCTCTTTGAGGTAGGAATTTTTAACATTTTTATATGGCTTTTAACTTAGTTATGGGAATGAGCTACAAATGGTTATGGGATTGAATATGAGCCTATGTTGTGTCAACATTGTTGATTTTGGCATTTGGTTTGAAATTTGAGAAAAATTGGAGTTGGCCCTAAAATGCTTCAGATATTTATTTTGTATAAATAAATGCAATTGATATTGTAAATATGAATTTGGATGGACGTTAATATAAATGGTGGGGTTGGATATGTATTACCTCACACCTTTGGGAATTTGAATAAATTATGTCTTGAGATTGAACATCTGTTTAGAAATATCTGTATTGGGCTATTAGTGGAGGATAGCTATGATTGTTGTAGAAATTGCGTGAGGATTAGGTGAATTAAAACTAATCTCTTGTCGATTGTCAATGAATATAACTACATTTTAAATACATTGTATATGAATGATTGTTTGGGAGAAGAAAGGGGATGTACTCCATTGTTTAGGAGAAGATAGGAGACAGACTCCATTGAAATTAAGTTGGCCTATGTGTCTAGGGTGAAAGTCCCAAAACTGTGCGTATACATGGGTGCCGATCTGCGGACGAAATTTCTGTAAAATGGCAGATTGAAGTGTTTGTGTGATAATTGTGTTAATTTAGGAACCACTAAGTTGTAGTCTCTGATGGGTTGTCTGAAAGATAATGAAATTGGCTTATAAAGTGAGATGAAATGAATTAACTAAATTGATGAGAAAGAAAAAGGATTAAGATGTGAATTATAGTACTTTATGATTATATAGAATATGGAGTTTTATCATTGGCATTGTAAATACACATTATACTTGTATCTTTGTTAAGATCCATATACTGTGTTACATTGTTCTTACTGGGCTTTGGCTCACCCTATTTGTGAAAAAAAAAAAACCATTTTCAGGTATTAATGATATGCCTTCGCTAAGGCAGTAGCTTGGAGGGACTTTGGAGTACGAGCTTCCATTTGTTGCATTTTCTTTTGTATAGCCCAGGGCTTTATTTGTATTGAGCTAGTCTTACTTTTCTTGTAACCAAGTAATGACTTGAAAAGATGTAAGCCCTTAGGGCATTTAAATATCGTTTAACTTTCATTTCTCTTTACTACTTGTAGCATATGCTGTAGATTCATGATGAACTATTTATGAATGTATATCACATGTGTCACTTTTGTATATCAATTCAGATTAATGAAAGTTTATTATTTTGACTATGTTGTCTTGCATTAATTGTGTTGGGTTGGATTATTGCAATTATTTTCGGGGCGTTACACCTAAGGATTAACTTGCCCCGCTTCATGAGAATACCAAGAAGGACTACGCTCACTATGCCTCATGCTGAATTTCTACCCAAGGTATCAGTCACTACCTTGACTTTCCTCGTTAATAACACACTTGAACCCCTTACCATCCACTACCTTGGCTCACCGCTTTCCCTTAAATTCAACGCCTCGGAATTTCATTTCGTGAGCCCAAAATTTACACTTCCCAAACTTAACTAACCATAAAGGGGTCTAAATAGCTCAAATACTAACAAACCGTCCATACACACTTATAAAGAAATGATAACTCAACCAACCCAAAGAAAGCAATTTGCACTCAATCTCAAACTTACAAAGACTCATATCAACCCAGGACAAAAGGTCACCCAAACACATATTCAGCTCCATAATTACTTCCAAAACTTCCCCTTAAATCTCTTAACACCTCACTGCCACCCAACTCAAAATATACCTACAAAATGAGCGGCCCTAGTACAACTACCATATCTCCCAATTCTAATCAAACAAGATATCAACATCTCGGGTTCATAACCCTTACCGCACAGACACAAAATACTCCTATTTCGAGGACAATAGTTACAAAATGAACCCTACCTTCAATATAGGAAACACACAACAAACCACATCAACACACTTTCGTACATCGCCAATCCAAAACAAAAGTGAATCCATAATTAAAAGCAACCACCATAAAACAAAACTAACTGCCCTCAGTAGATTAGGAATAATTTTCTATAGAAGAAACTCAAGTCACTCCACGCTAACCACTCTTAACTACCCCAAAAACCAAAACTATCAACTCCCAATGACCTGATAAGGAATTCTTAAAGGTGTACTAAGGACACCGATTTATCTAACCCATTTCTTGGTATGATAACAACAACACCTTACCCTACACTAACCCATTACACTCACGCTTTATCCTTTCAACCACTCTCCTTACTTAGCACCAAAACAACAATACTCCAACACCAAACACCCATATATGGGGTTCTACAACCTCTCCCACACCCTCTTAAGTCTGAAGTGGACTCTTGGGGCCAAAACCTCCAATTCCCCTTCGCAGAACAATATACACCACCAACGCAACTACATACAAAATCACATACAACCACACTACACCGAAGACCGATGAGGTCCATGATAGGCTCACTACCCACACCAATCTACATGCATCTGACAACAACCACAACACTACTCCTATCACTGCAAGACACAACCCTTTTGCTCTCCTAAGAAGCCTCACTGCAATGAATTAAAACTTATACCTTTAACATAAGCCAATACCAACCAAACTGAACATACTGACTAGTATAACTCCACCCTCGCAATATTCTAACTAATCATAATGACCCTCAAAATACCCATCTTCCACAACTAACTCTACTGTCCACCCATTCTAAATCAATTTCAACCAAACACAAATTATTTAACATAGTGAACAATCCCTAAATCAAAATAAGGCTCTCCAGCCATCACATTCATAAGTCAAAATGCAGTAGTTCATACACGTCAATATGAAAATTTCCAAATTCCACAACAACTCATCACATTAAGGAAAACTCAAAATCACAATATATCTAACTCATAAAATAAATAACCCACCACATATAGATATCAAAAAAAAAATCATTTGCCCTTCAATGGTCCACACGTATTGGTTATAAAACAGAACGACTACATAATAATTACAACCATTTGCCCTCCAGTCACAAAACAAGACAGCCAAAACTAATTACCAAAAACAGCTATCCCTCCGCTACCATCACTATCACATTCCTAACCAGACAATGACAATAGCTATGAAGGGTTATTCTAAACCCCCGGAACCCACCAAGAACTATGATACCAAGGACAAGACCTACTGATGTGATCCAGCTGGCCACACTTGAAACAAACACACATCTCCTCACTCTGAGGATAAAAGTTCGACCCTCCAAAGGCTCTCAAAGTTTGGCTTACTCAGTTCTGGTATTGGTGTTGCCCCTGCCAGACGGATATGGCTAAACCCGACTAGATTGCGGAATACCCAAAGAAGTCCCCGGTTGCATACAAAAATGCTTAGTATGACCTGGTTGATTGCATGCATAGCAAATAGGTGGTCCCTGAATACGTGACTAGTACGAAGTTTGAACTAGCAAGGATCCCAATGACTGCTCCTGTCATGACCAAACCTACCCCGATAGGTTTAGTACCGTAACCACCAGTAATCCTGGGATTACCAAAGGCCTCCAAACAAATTAGCACCTAATAAGGGCCTGCTGAAGCAAATATATAAAACATACATAGTCTATTGAGCTGTGCAAACATACATGGGAGAGGAATTTAAAACTTATATTTATATACAATACGTGACGTCATAATTACATTAGTCTTACGGCACCAAACCCCACAAATACAGATCTTACAAAAACTAGTTTAGACGAAACATAAGAAAATGCAACTCTTAAACTTGATTCACAAAAACTTGATCACATCTCAAACGGGAACCTCTTCGAGAGGCACAAAAGTTGGTTGGAAGAAAAGAACTCCAGGCAACCTCACTAAGCTTGGTCTCACACCTAATCACCTACATACATAAATAATAGAATGAGCTGGAGCCTAGTGAATCACAACAGAGTAAGGGGGTTATGAATGATGTCCAAAACAGATTCAGAAATCAGAGTTCATATAAAAAACAGATTCAAATTCATATACTTATACAGATTTCATAAGCAGTTATATGTGGTACATCCATTAGTTATTAGATCAGATTGGTCATAAGACCCACATGCATAGTCAGTACCAACGACTATAAAGGTTGACATTTTTGCGCACAAATAGCCATGGTATTGTTACCCAGGCGAGAGCCACGTGAACATAAGTTACAGTATTGTTACCCTCGGGCGAGGGTCACATGAACATAAACCATGGTATTGTTACCCCCAGGCGAGGGCCACGTGCATATTGGCCACAGTATTGTTACCCCTGAGCGAGAGCCACGTGAACTAAGGAAGACACAAATGCATTTTAGAAAAATGGACATTCATTCATGATTCATAAAATAGAATTTTAGAAAACAGATCATATCATTTCAGTTAGAAAATACTTATAATCAAACATAGCTTTACAGAGTTGTTATTCACAGATAACTCCAACAGCAGAAGAGTCAAATAGTCGAATCAACGATCTATAGCGCGTGACCTGCACACATCACGGATACACATTGAAACATATGCTCCGAAAACACTTAACTTATTTCTTTGCTATCTTAGTGTGTTTCTAATGTTATCCTCATTATTTGTCTTAACTAAGGCTTAGGAATGCCTAGAATGCAATGAGGAAGCCAAAATGTAACTTAAACACTTAGTCAAATTTTCAAAAACAGGGCAATCTGCTCAAGCGCAACTTTGGTCACTTGAGCAGTCTACAAAAGTACTGGTTGCATGGTTTTTCGCTCGAAGGACGCTTGACGATCGCTCGAGCCAAAGACTGAGTAAATGGGGTCTCCGCTCGAGCGCAACTTCCTATGCTTGAGCAGTTTGCAAAAGTTGTAAAAACTTTTGGGAGCTCTCATTTTATGCTCGAGCACAACTTCGATCGCTCGAGCACAAGGTCAAAAATAAGGGTGGTCGCTCGAGCGCAGGTTTTACACTCGAGCCAACCCCTAAACTCTGCAAAAGTACTAGGAGCTCACATTCTCCGCTAGAGCGCTAACTCCACCACTCGAGCAGAGGGTGCAAATTCTGGAATTTTCAGATTACTGATTCAAGTCCAAAACTCAATTTCAAAGCTTCAAAACACATCATTTTGGGCCAAAACTTGGTAAAACATTGAGAAACTCATAGTATATGATGAATTACAAACCATTCGGAAAAATCAAGCCGAAAAGTTTTGCCAATTGTACAAAACAAAACTTGGAACTTAAAGAACATAATATGAAGACAACATGCACAAATTGTCTTGGCTTCAAAGCTTTCAAAACATGATCAAAATGTGTTTAACTCGAAAACATGTTGAATTCCTAGAACAAAGCCAAAATGAGGACATGCAAGAGGAAATTCTTTGGAAAACAACTTTAAAATGCCATGAAATATGCATGCATACATGGGTTGAGTTTTGATTCTTCAATCTTAGCTTAATTCTTGTGATTTAACTCTTAATCCACTTGAATCCTAGCATTAACCAACTCAATCATATAACTAAAGGGTTGAGTTCTTACCTTAGCTTCTCAATTGAGCTCTAGTGGACTAATTGTTGGAGTCTCTAATGCCAAAACCTTGAATTCTTTACAACTCTCCTTCCTCTCCTTTAGTTTCCAAGCTCAACTCTCTCTCTCTCTCTCTCTCTCTCTCTCTCACTTTTTTGAGTCCAAAGGATAAGGAATGAAAGTGTAAATTAATGGCCTTAGGTCAACAAGTTGCCTTATATAGGCTTGATTATGAAGTTTGATTAGTGACTAATTGATTGGCATTATTTATTTTAATTATTTGGTTCCGAATCGAATTGTAATTAAATTTACCATAATGTCCTAAAAATTCCAGATAACACATAGATGGAGTCAATTTTGTATTTTGTGGCCGATAAGGCCTTCTATTCGCAGAATAGAACAAAAACACAAACAGGTATTTCTACGACGGACATATATAAATGCAAATAACATATAACACGTGTAATTAATGTAGAATTTCATCTTAATTACTTATTAGGCCTTCTTAATCAAAGATCATAAGCTAATCACAAGTCGGGGTTGCTACAGCTCCCCCTATGAGCACTCGATCGTCCTAAGTCCCAGTTGGCTAGAAGATCCTGTCGGTGCAACTATTGGTTGAGACAACAACCTTGCCTTTCTCCTTTGGTTCTTACTAGGTCTACCACGACCCCAAGCTGCAGGAGTTACTGAAGTGGCTTCCTCCTCACTCTGCCCCATGACTAGGACTGCGGCCTCCACGTGAGCCACCGCATCCATAAGCACATGATAATTCCTATGCCAAGACCCGACAATCCATTCTTGAACTTCATCACATAACTTACTCTCAAACTCCACACAACGGAGCTCTTCGGTTTTCACCAACTCTAGAGCGAACCTCGATAGATTGGTAAACCACACATCAAATTGTGCCAAAGGTGTAGTACCTTGGCGCAACTTCAGAAATTGTTTCCTCAATTCTTCCCGTGTGGAATGAGCAACATCATCACTTCCTCGCTTAGACATCCTAATAAAAAAAAAAACATAAGAAATTTAGCACACATCTAATGGTGCCCCCAAAAAAAATCTCATACACTGGTATTAAAACACACAATGCATTCCATATAAGCACTTAGCCACCTAATCACACACGAATTATCATCTTAAGATAAAATTTGTTCCACGAAACCCCAAGAATTCCTATTAGAATGAAAATTGATCAAGTGTCCTTCTAATGACCTCCAGGTGTTTAACAGACACAAATCGCATCCTAAGGACCCAATTCCATGCCCACTTAGCCACAAAAGCATGTTATCGTTTAGCATACTGAGCATACAACATCTGTATCAAGCGAGACAAACCCATTGTGGTAAGAACCACTTTCCACGTACCTAAAGTATTCAAACCTGGTATGCTCTAATACCAAGTTGTAACGCCCCAAAATAAATAAACATTCTACTCACGTATAATATTACTAACATGCGGAACACAACAACAATATGATTATACAACATCATTTCCAACACATGCCTCAGAACATTCTTTTAGTCCTACAACATGAATTCTTATTAGAATAAATAAAATTAAACTATTACAAGTTAATGCCTTAAAGGCTACAATTTTCTAAGGCCTTGTCCAGTTACAACAAATGAGTCACAACTCAATACAAAGAAGCTCGCGGCTTAAATTACAAACAAATAACCACAGAAAACAATACATACGAGCCTCAAGCTCCAAGATCCTCCCAAGTCATCACCTTCACGGAGGCACACCGGTTCACCTAAAAGTGGTTTCCCTTGTAGGGTAAGTATAAAGCCTAGTAAAAATAAACTTAATCACATGTATGAAACTTAACAATGTCATAAGATGAATGCACATGAAATGATATGATAAAATATGTATTTTTTCTCTTTGAAACAATGTAATACGAGATTTCCAAAACATCTTTCTAAATCAACAATATTCTTTCAAAATAATCAACAGGTAAATGTAGACGCGCCCTTGGGCCTCACTACAGTTCGGACTCGATTTGTCACAGTTCTTAATCTTGAACCAAAGAGTCCAAATCCGACAAATCGTTTTCAGAAAACAAATTTTGAGAAAAGAAGTGCCAAACATGGACTGCTTTGCCAGATACAGAGTCGCCATCTAAATATTCTTTAACTGGGGAATTTAGGAAACCCTGACTCGGTGCCAAAGGCCACGTGTCCGTCATCACCAAAGTTGCCTCGGCTCGGGAACTTGGGTACGATTGGGGAAGGTCAGCTATGAGCACCCCCTCTCGCTCGATCCGAAGATCGGCCTCTACTAACCGTGATATCCTATTTTGAAAACGTTATGCGTTCTTATTCCAGTTAATTAGCTAGAATTACTATGTGATGCGCACAACACAAAAGTATAGACTAGATCGTCTAATTTGGAACGAAACATTGCATATCCGTTTGTTTGGAAAACGTTTTGGAATTTGCTACTCACAAGTAGGCTAAAATACGGATTTCAATGAGTTGTTCCAACTCAAACAATCCAACCTTCACCCACAGGCATTCAGGCAGTTCATATCACATAAGCATCTAGCCATATGGTAAGCATGCTGTTATGTTAACATTCACATTCATGCGAGATGCTAAAGCATAAAATACTTACAGTGTACTCCGTGCCAAAACAGTAAACTAGTTAGCAAACATGCGTGACCCTAGTTCATGTTAAAATGGCTAATGCAACGCATACAGAATGTCGCTAGAATAGGCTCGGCTAATCTAAGAATGACATGCGAAAATGCACAGATAGCATGATGCGCCGAGCCCGGTGCATGCAAGACAAATGTATGGATGCACGCATGCATAACATAAGGTATGCTAATTTAAATATGCCCTAATACTAACCATCAAAAGCAGGTAAGTAAAAGGGAGAAAGAAGTGGGGGTTTGGAAGACACGCACACACGCACCCACACTTATTACAAATTTGCCCTCGCTCAGAGAGGCCGAAAGAATAATACAATTTAATTAACCTATAAGCTAATTAATTATTACAGACCACCTAATTAATTGACAAATCAATTGAATATAATTAAGCAGTAAACAGTAGCCTCGGGAAGAGGGTCCAATGCATGCACGCTTGGTTCCGTTCGGAAGTCACTGCCAGGCACAAGATGCCTCTGCTTTGGCTGTTATCCTCCTTTGAAGACTGCACAAGTCCCAGGGTTGCTTCTCTGAGTGTTGTAGAACACCACGGGCTAAAGGGATTGATCACCGGCTATGTATAATGGTCACCGGCCACAAAATACTCCATCGGCCAACAATGGATGGCCGGTCGGCACTGAAGATGGCCGGCCGGCCCAAATCTCCCTGCAGAAACTGATTTGACAGCAACAGAGGACAATACTTGGCATGGCAATGCATTTCAAGCAATGTATGCACCAACCACACTCCTTATCATGTGTATGACTCAAAGGAGGATGGGCCTCGATTCTCGGACCACCAATCATGCATTTCCATGCATGATGGCCCAAAGAATCAAGTGTGCATTTTGATAAGGAACGCAATGCACATAAACACACAAGGAGGCCCAACCTCTATCATACTCTCTTCAAGAGGTCAAGCATGCATGCTCATGCAATGCAATCCTAAGCATGTGAGCTAGCATGCAACCATGGAAATGCAAAGAAGCATACAGGGTGAGCATGCAAACAAGCAAAGGGATGGACTTAAACTAAATTAGGCAGCCCTCAAACAAGCCTAAAACAGTGGCCAACAACTAAGGAAATGAGGCCAAATGCACATATAAGCATGCATGCAAATAAGGTCTAACACCTTGGCACATAAAGCCAACTTCCAAGCACACTTGAAAGAGATTAAACATGGACAATTAGCATGCACATTAAGCTCTGAAATCATGTCAAAATGGTGCCAAACCAAGCAAACAAGACAAGCATGGCATGTAATTGGTCCAAATACTTGAGGCAAGCCAAGGAGACTTAAACCATGACTAAGTCAACCAAGCCTCACAAGGCCAAGAGGACTTAAAACAGGTTCAAGGCAAACCTATACAATGCTAAGGGAACACCAAGATGGCATCTAAGTGGTTTAAACATGTAAGCATACTCAAAGGCCTAAACAAGGGGCATAAGACAACAACCTTTTAAAGCAACAAAGGAGTATCAAATGCAAGTATGCAAGCATGTTATAAGGACTGAAATAACATGGTAAGTGGTTCCAAACCACTGAAATGATGCAAGGATGGCATGCTCATGGTCAATGCATCAAGGCATGCAAAGGGAGATTACATGGTAGCTATGCAAAGCAAAACATAAATGACCCAAATGACCAAAAACAAACCTTGGACACATTAAAATAAGCATATAAGCTTCACAAAGCTTAGCCAAAACACATGAGCATGGTAGTCTAAATGCTATGCATGTATTGAGGCAAATCATGGCATTACAAGGCATGTATGCTAAGCAAGCATGGTGTACTAAAACCAAGCAAAAACAGAGGTAATACATGGCAAAATACTACCAAATAACACTTAAGACATGGCTAACATGCACTTAAATTAGATGCTCAAACATGAGGCAAAAAAGGCCCTTTTCAAGGACAACAAGGAGAGGGGGTGGCCCTCTCCTTCCTAGGACCTCAAGGCACCATCCTCACCTCTGAAATCCCTCAAGATTTCAGTGGTGAGGAGGCCCAAACACAATGGTCCCGGAGCTCAACCAAAATGGCACAAAATGGAGCCTAGCAAGGCTTAAGAGGGGTCAAACAACCCCAAAGCTTAAAGAAACCTTAACCAACTATTTAGAGCACTCAAAAACAGAACTTTTATATGTTATACACAAAGCTCAAAAATAGTTACAAGATAAGCAAAAAGAGTATGCAAAAATAGGGTAAAAAGGGACAAAAGTCTTACCCTTGTAGACCCTCTTCAAAAATGGTGAACCAGCTGGTTCTTTAGGTTCAAATCAGTCCAAAACCTCCAAGAACAACCTCCAAGGGCCCCAACTCCAAGGTAAGGTGTAATGGTGGGTGTTTGTGAGCAATAATAAGCCTAAACACACACAAAACAAAAGAGAGAGATATATAGAGATGGAGGATATATCTAAACCCTAACCCTAAAGCTCAAGCTCTGGAAAAATGTTGTCTAACTTGTCTAACCCTAAAGGAGGGAGAGGAGACCTCCTCTTATAGACAATTTCGTCTTGTAAAGCTTCCAAAGGAAGCTAACAAGAGGGCAATCCCTCCATACACATGGAGGGGGTGAAAGTGCATGCCAGCTGCATAAAAATATCTACAAAAGCAGATGCACAGTGGTCGGCTGGCCAAAAATGCAATTGACCAAAAAAAGATAGCCAGCCGGCCATCTATAGTGCCGGCCGGCCAAACATTTGGCCGATGGCAACAAAACACAGCCGGTGGCCTCAAGCCATGGCCGGTGGAGTGTGGGGATGGCCCACAAGCCATTCCCTACCCCTCCAAGGCAAAGCACAAGTGTTTGGTACAAAACCAGACACGAAACAGTCGAGTCGAGAGATCCTGAGGCAAGGTGCGTAGCCGAGACCTCCGGGAACTCAAGACGAACACAAACATGGATGATCACCGAGTGTTCAAGCGATGACGTCCAAGTCTTGAGGACGGTAAAAAATGGGGTGTCTATAGTAAATATAATGAATAAATCTCTAGGGCTAGTGTTCATAATAGTAACTATACAAGTCACTATGCCATTTTTATTGGTACTAATCGGAAGGCTCGGCACCTACCATGCGGGTTTTAGGTCTTACACCTTGGATACATAGGCCAACTTAATTTTGCTTTAACACCACTTTACAATTTCACCATTTTATTTATCCTTTCAATAATACAATACATGCATCTCAAAACAACAATACCTTTTCCAAAACATTGAAATCCCCAGTTACAAATCCATGATATGCATAATACGATGTATGATTTGTAAATATTTCTAGTCCCTAATCCACATGCAGTTTCTACAATAATCAATACAACCCACCATCGGTTGCCAAAAATAATTATCTCTAATTAAAGACAACAACAACAATAATATTCCAAAGTCATAACCAAATCGGAATCCCAATGATTTATACAGAATCTCATGATTTCCAAACAACATTCACACTCCTCATAGGTCTCATGAATCTCAACCGAAAATATACAATTTTTCCAAAACCATTCATATCATTTCCAGCGAAACCACTATTTCAAAAGGATAAATAATACTCAGTACTTTTCCAATAATTCAAACATTTCTCAACCAAACCTTATTTCAATTAAAATCCTACAACCATTCCAATTTCTTTCTTTTTCCATAAAAAGAACACCCAAAACCCTACTTTTTTATTAACTTTTGAGAAGCCCTTTAAAATCCAATTTTCTTCAAAAAATCATAACACAACAACCACTAGGTTACCAATCCCAAACCATAACCGAAAACAAGTCTTTTTCCCCAAATTTGTACATCAATAAATATATATCCAAAACTACTTTTTTGAAAAACCTTAACTACAAAAATAATAGATAACGAAGCTAAACAATATGCACACTGTTAAGAAAATCCCTTCCTCAACTCCAGAAGAGGAGAAAGCCCCAAAGCCCCAAAACTCAAAGTCGACGAAAACAACAACTTCTCGATTAAAACGAAGTTCTCAATGTAACGTACCTTTTCTCCAAAGGACAAAGGTGTAAAGATCAAGGGTGGGGGTGTAATTGAGGTTTCAAGGTGAGCTTTAGAGAGAGAGAGAGAGAGTAGATCTAGGTTTTTGAAATGTTTAGCGAGAGAAAGAAACGAAAAAGTGATCCAAAAAGTGACTTTTACAGACCAATATACGCGCAAACTGCTCGAGCGACCAAAACACCGCTAGAGTGAACAAACACAATTAGTGAGACCGCTTGAGCTAACAAAGTTACTGCTCAATCACACAATGACACCATCCTAGAAGTTTTGCAGACAGAAGCAAACTGCTTCAGCGCAAGAAAGTTCGCTCGAGTGAACTAGCCTAGGCAGCAACTCTTTTGAAAAACTAACTCCCAACCTGTTCCAAACACAACTATCACACTCCAACAACTAAACTCAACAAGGAATAGAATGAATAAAGATATGAACAACCATTCAAGAATAGGAATCTCGTTTCAAAACAAAAAAGGGTCGGGTCTAAACTAAAATCGTTATAGTGTAGGTATCAACATTCATTTCAAAAAAGGAAAAAAAAAACGCGTAATTGGGATAAAAGCCAAATTTTTGATTTTTTTTGGGTTACATTACATCTCTACATTTTTACACATTTTTTTTAAAAAAAAAATTCAAAAAACTAATTTTTAACTTACTTTCCTAAACAACCCAATATGTACACATACATACATCATCCCTATGGACTCTACAACCTATGCATGCCTATGTATAATATCTACAACTACAGTTGTGCAAAATACTACTCAATCCGCTAAAACCGCACTAATCTGTATCAATCCACACCGCTCTATCCATTAATCGCGGATTAAATTTTAAAATTTACGATCCGCCTTCTAAACCGCTCCGCTCTGCTATAATTAATACATATATATTTTTAACTTCCAATGAAATATCAAAGTAAAAATGAATATGAGAGAGATCTAAGATGTAAAATTTGTTACAAATTAGTACTTATATATATGAAACATATTATGTAAAATTAGTTTGAGTTATATATGTAAAAAAATATTATACAAATTAGTGTTATATGTTATGCAAATGTTTGGTAATTGGTTAGAATATTCTTTAATCCACCAATCTGTCCAAAACCTCCTAAGTTGCTATTTGCCAATCCACTGATCTGTCAATCCGCAATTCAATATGTAATTTTACTCTCAAACCTGTGTTGAGCCTGATCTAAGGAAGGAAAGGTTGAGGTTAGCCACTTCTATAAACTGAAAGCTTGCTAACGCTAAAGCCCTACAATAACTACGTTCAGGTAACGGTCAAAATCTTTAGATGTTATTCTTCTTTTGGAAGCATAGTGGCCCTAAAATCAAAACAACTTAAAATTATAAGAAGTTATAAGTTTTTATTCTTTTTTTATGAGTAGTTATCATCATTTCTATATCCAAGATCTATCACTAAATCATAATCAAGTACTAGTGTTGATCGTAAACTGTCAACATCGTGATTCTTTACAAATTCTACTAAATACTGGCACTACTAAATGTATAGAATTTACAAGAAAAATAGTTGACAAAATATCTCAAGAAATTATATATTATCAACAACAACTAGGGATAGTATCACAAAAAAATAAAATAAAAAAATATATATGTAAAATAAAATCAATAAATAAAAATAAATAATATTCATAATATTATTATTATTATTAAAATCCAAGTTGAACCACAAAACATTGGGGCTACCTTGGATTACTCTTTCAACTTCACCTTCTATCCATATGGGACTTATATGTGTAGGTATCAGCATTCATTCAAAAAAAAAAAAACCACACAATTGGGATAAAAGTTAATTTTTAAAATTTTTTGAGTCACATCACGTCTCTACATTTTTACACGTTTTTTAAAAATGAAGTAAAAAAAAAAGTTGAAAAGTCAATTTTTAACTTCTCAAAACAACCCAATATGTATGTATACATACATCATCCGTATGCACTCTACAACCCATGCATGGCTATGTATAATATCTACTATAACCACGGTTGTGCAAAATACCGCTCAATCCGCTAAACCCTCACCGATCCGTATCAATCCGCATCGCTTTATTCGCTAATCGCGAATTAAATTTTAAAATTTATGATCTACCTTCTAAATCGCTTCACTCCACTATAGTTTTATATATATATATATATATATATTAATTTTAATGAAATATCAATATAAAAATGAGTATGAGAGAGACTTAAGATGTGAAATTTGTTACAAATTAGTACTTATATATATGAAACATATTATGTAAAATTAGAAAATATAAAAAATATATATTATACAAATTAGTGTTATATATTATGTAAATGTTTGATAATTGGTTAGAAATCTACCCAAAATTGCCTAAGTTGTGATATGTCAATCCGCCATTCAATTTGTAATTTACTCTCAAACAGCCCGAACCAAACCACGCACAACCCTAACTACAATCCCCTCAAATTACTCAGTCACAGCCCCTCTCTCTATTTCTCTCTCCTCCCAATATGCTCTATTTTCACTCTTCTCTGCCTTCACCAACTCCGTTACCACCTTCTTCATCACCTGGCTTGCCTCCTTCAAACTCCTCCTCAATCTCGGCCCAGTCTTTTCAAACCTTCATTAACATGTTTTCCTCTTTATCATGATCATCTCATGTCTCCCAATCAGAGCCAATCAGCAACAAAATCAAAACCAGGAAAACCATCGAAAATCTTAGAGAAATCACAAAAACCCACAAAATTGTCTCCAAACTTAGCTTCAAAAATGGTAGTTTCTGTTGGAACAATCTTTTGTGTAAATAAAATAAATTGAAACTAATTCAAACAAAATAAAATAAAAATTACAGAATTTATTTTGTTAAACCAAAGAAAAATAAAAGACCAAGTCGAGTGTGACACTCTGTCCTTAAGACAGATTCGCCCAGCTACGGTACTTACGGTTGACTGGCGTCTATCTCCCAGGATACAATGATCTTCACAAAATTGTTGCAGCACTCCAAACAAATTTGTACGGCGAACCAAACCTGTGTTCTATACTCTCTTTATTTTTATTTTTCTAAAACTAGAATGAAGAATATATGCACTAGAGCAAAGTGGACAACAAATGAGATGGGATTTTCAGACTGATTTTTTCAGTTTCCAAGACTGCCAGAATAGTAGGTATTTATAGGCAAAGAATACCTGTCCGAACAGATGTGAATCTGTCCAAAAGATTCAGATTTGAATTTAAACAGGTAAGGTTTCAAATGAACAGGTGCAAACACCAACTGAACAGATAACTGCTGGAAATAAGATATGTTTGAACTGTGTGAACCTGTCAAACAGTGCAGATCCGAAACTGTAACTGCTGGGCAGTTATGAGCAGTTTTAGTAGTTAATCTGTTTGAAAATACGGACTGAAATTGGAAGTATATGGACATGAAATTAATTTCAATTTTGACACAAAATTGGAATTTAATTTCATTAAGAATTTCTAGAAAAAATTCAAATAAATTTTATCCAAAAAATTAATAATAGAACCGACCCGACCCACACACCACACCCGCGCCCGGCACGGCACGGCTCGGGCGGACGGACGGCGGCGGTGGCGCGCACGCGTGTGTGGTGGTTTGGGTTAAGGTTTACTTTGTCCATAACTCTCCCTTCTACAAACTTGGGGTGCTCCTTGGGGCCCAACCCAAGTGTTGCAGTCTAGAGCTTATATACACAAAAAAGATCTCTTAAAGTTTTAATGTGGGACAACCCATTAAACGGAAACCCACATTTAAGTCTTTAAATATCCATTCCTCGAACCTGAAAACGACGTCAACTTTCCATTCACTCATAAATGGTTTTGATGAACCATCTTCACCGTGTGACTTGCCATGCGGCAAGGAACACATCACCTCTTTGGACCTGCCCCAAAAGATATTTGGGGCCCACTCAATTTTGGGCTCAAAGATGGCCCAAAATAAGCCTATATTACACCATTTTTCCAATAATCCCCCACATGAATGGAATTTGACGGAGAGAAAATGCGACAATGTGATCTAAATACAGAGAGTACAGAAATTGAAAATATTCTTCAAAGGATAGGTAGCTTTTGGCTTTGAACCTTTCCTTGTGAGACATTATCGGATTTACTAGCTAACTAGTGAACATGATGTCTTGAACTATTCAGCCGTTTGTGTAAACCAAGACAATAGAACTCACACAGTATATCCCCAAACATAGTTTAGTTCTCACTATTGTGTTCATTTTGGCCCTGAACAACCTGGTCTTTCATGAGTTCTTTAGAGAATTGTAACCCTTCACAAATCTCATAGAACCGGCCCAGTTCACACTCATGTCGATGATTCTTATGAAGAGTATCCTGTCATACTCTACTAGGTTTACCTAGATATAAGAATCATTAAAATTTTACTTAACCTAAAACGCTGCAGACATCACTATTTCATCATAGAAATGGGTAGGAGTTAGACTCCCCAGTGATCCTTCTGAGTCGATCACAACTCGGTTGTCCTTTTGAACCTAGATCTTGGGATCTCTAGCCAACTAGATTGGGTTGCCGTTGTGGTAACTCTTATTTAATAGGCTTAAGTCCCATTCCCCTCGATGAATTCTCAACTAACTCTCTTGCTAACCCTTTGGTTAGTGGATCCGCTATGTTGTCTTTAGACTTCACATATTCAATGGAAATAATTCCATTAGAGAGTAGTTGTCTCACGGTGTTATGTCGACGACGAATATGTCGTGACTTACCGTTATACATATGACTCTGTGCTCTACCTATTGCTGATTGACTATCGCAATGTATATATATAGCAGGTACCGGTTTTGGCCATATTGGAATATCTTCAAGGAAGTGGCGAAGCCATTCTGCCTCTTCCCCTGCTTTGTCTAAAGCTATGAATTCTGATTCCATAGTAGACCTAGCAATGCAAGTCTATTTGGAAGATTTCCAAGATACAGTCGCCCCACCTAGAATAAAGACATACCCATTGGTGGACTTTGAGTCTCTAGTATCTGATATCCAGTTTGCATCACAGTAACCTTCAAGTACTGCTGGATATCTAGTATAATTCAGCCAATGTTACGAGTAAATTGAAGATATCTTAGAACCCTTATAATTGCTTTCCAGTGTTCTACTCCAGGATTGCTCGTATATCTACTTAATTTACTGACTACATAAGCTATATCCGGGCGAGTGCAGTTCATCAAGTACATTAAGCTTCCAATAATTTGGGTATACTCTAATTGAGAAATAATTTCATGTACATTCTTAAAAAGAAACAAATTAACATCTACAGGTATTCTAGCACGATGATCATCATCTTTGCTGAATTTGTCAAGTATTTTCTCAATGTAATGAGATTGTGACAAAGCATATCCTTCTGATGTTTTGGTAATTTTCATACCAAGAATTACATCAGCAATGCCCATGTCCTTCATGTCAAAATGTTTATTCAACATTTTCTTAATAGTTTGAATCATATCATTATTACTACATATGATGAGCATATCATCCACATAAAGACATACAATGACATAACCTTTGTTTGTGTTTTTAATAGAAACACATTTGTCACACTCATTAATTTTAAAATCATTTGACATCGTTGCCTTGTCAAATTTCTCATGCCACTGGTTTGGCGCTTGTTTTAAACCATATAATGATTTAACCAATTTACACACTTTCTTTTCTTTTCCTGGAACAGAAAAACCTTCTGATTGTTCCATGTAAATTTCTTCATTTAACTCACCATTTAAGAAAGCAGTTTTTACATCCATTTGATGAATTTCTACATTGTATAAAGATGCAATAGCAATTAGCATTCTAATGGATGTTATTCTAGTAACCGGTGAGTATATGTCAAAGTAATCAAGACCTTCTTTTTGTCTAAAACCTTTGACCACAAGTCTTGCCTTGTATTTGTCAATTGATCCATCCGCTTTCATTTTCTTTTGAAAATCCACTTGTACCCAAGAGGTTTACAACCTGGTGGCAAATCCACCAATTCCTAAGCGTGATTTTGCAAGATGGATTCAACTTCACTATTGACAGCTTCTTTCCATAAAGGAGCTTCAGGACTGGACATAGCCTCTTTAAAAGTTAAAGGCTCATTTTCTAACAAACATGTTAGAAAATCTGGACCAAAAGATTTTGAGGTTCTAGCACGTTTATTACGCCTAAGTTCATCTTCCCATTTTGATCTTGTTCTTGATCATTACTAGTAATAGCATCAAAAGATCTTTTATTAGTACTAGTCTCTTGTCTAATTTTATTCAGAAGCACATGTTCAAAGAAAGATGCATTCCGAGATTCAATAATAGTATTTACATGCATTTCGGAATGTTCTGATTTATGAATCAAAAACCAATATGCACTACTATTCTTAGCATAACCAATGAAAATGCAATCAATGCTCTTAGAACCTATCTTAGTCTTTTTAGGACTAGGAATAGCTAGTTTAGCCTAACACCCCCACACTTTTAAGTATTTGTAGGATGGTACTCTTCCATGCCACAATTCATAAGGTGTTTGATTCACTTTCTTTTGGGGTACTTTATTAAGTATATAATTAGCAGAAAGTATTGCTTCCCCCCACAAGTTCTGAGGTAATTCAGAACTTATTAACATTGCATTCATCATTTCTTTTAAATTCCTATTTTTCTTTTCAGTAATTCTATTTTGCTGAGGTGAGTAAGGAGCGGTGGTTTGATGAATTATTCCATGTTCTTTACAAAACTCACCAAAAGGTGATTCATATTCACCACCTCTATCACTTTTAAGTTTCTTGATTTTCTTACCAAGTTGATTTTCAACTTCATTCTTATATTGAATGAAAGTTTCCAAAGCTTCATCCTTGATTTGAATTAAATAAACATAACCATATCTGGTATAGTAATCTATAAAAGTGATTAAATACTTTTTCCCACCTCTAGTTTGAATTGATTTAAAATCACAAATGTCACTAGGAATTAATTCAAGTGGTTTCGTACTTCTTTCAATTGAATGAAAAGGAGGTTTAGATAATTTTGCCTCAACACAAATTTCACATTTATAATTTGAATCAATGTCAAATTTAGGTAAACATTCCATATTAATTAATCTACGTAAAGATCCATAATTAACATGTCTTAGTCTACCATGCCATAAATTTGAAGACTCAAGCAAGTAAGAAGAAGATGTATTTTTATTAATAACTGAGGGTACAACGGTCATTACATTCATCTTGAAAAGGCCATCAGACATGTAACCTTTTCCTACATACATCCCATTCTTAGTAAGTACAAATTTATCATTCTCAAACACTAGCCTAAACCCATTCTTACTCAACAAAGATCTGGAAACAAGATTATTGCGAATGTCCGGTACATGCAGCACATTGTTGAGAGTGAGTTCCTTTCTAGATGTCATCTTCAGAACAATCTTCCCTTGTCCTTCAACTTTGGAAGTTGAGGAGTTGCCCATAAAAAGTTGTTCACCATTGTCCACTGTAGAATAAGATGTGAACATCTTTTTGTCGGCACAAATGTGGCGAGTAACACCAGTGTCCACCCACCATTCTTTAGGATTTCCGACAAGATTTTTTTTGGAAATAACTGCAGAAAGATTAATGTCATCTACACCATTGGAAATATTGTCCACTTCGGTCATATGGGCTTAAGCAGGCTTCTTGCTTGTTCTTCTTTTGCTTTTGCCTTTGCTACGGCAATCTTTGGCCCGATGTCCCTCTTTGTCACAGATGTAACACTTGCCATTAAACTTGTACTTTTTTATTTTCCTCTCCTTGTGATGAACTTTCTCCAGAAGACTTTCGTTTCTTGGTTTTTGAAGCATGTTCCACCACATTTGCCTTAGACTCCATAGGATGCTTACCAGCCCGCTTTTCAGAATTGCGATTGTCCTCCTCAATCCTCAAACGCATAATTAATTGTTCTAAAGACATTTCTTTGCGCTTGTGTTTGAGGTAGTTCTTGAATTCCTTCCAGCCTTGTGGTAATTTCTCAATTAAGGCTGCAACTTGGAAGGATTCACTAAGAGGCATGCCTTCTGCGTGAATGTCATGCAGAATGAGTTAGAGATCTTGAACTTGGCTGATCACTGTCTTAGAATCAACCATTACAAAGTCTAGAAACTTGCCAACCACAAATTTCTTTGAGCTGGCATCTTCCATTTTGTACTTTTTCTCCAAAGACTCCCAAAGTTCCTTTGCTGTCTTGATAGGACTGTAGACGTTGTATAATATGTTGTCAAGTCCGTTCAAGATGTAGTTCCGGCAAAGGAAATCGGCATGTTTCCAGGCATCAACCATAGCAACCACTTGCCGGTTGGTTTCATCCTCTTTCAAAATAGGAGCATCCTTACGGAGGAAACGAGCCAGGTTCAGAGTTGTAAGATAGAGCAACATTTTCTGTTGCTATCTTTTTAAATCAGTTCCTGAAAACTTTTCTAGCTTCTAACCGTGATTTACCGGTACTGTCACAACAGGAGAGGGGGTTGGCGCAATCGTAGCCACCACACTAGTACTTGTTTGAGCATTTGTTTCAGTAGTCATGAATTCTAAATTATAAAACAAAATTAGAATTAGAATTTATACTACATAGAAAATTAATTCAAATTCACAGAATTAAATTCTGCAAAAATAAAAGAAACAAGAATGTAACTTTTATTTTTCAATTAATTTGGAAATAAAGTAAAATTTATTCAACCAAATTAATTCCACGCAGAAAATTAAATTTCTGTAACACTTCAATAATTAAAAAAAACTGAAACAAAATTTTTTTAATTAATGAACACTTAGAAAATAATTTCTAAAAATCAAAATTAATTTCTGACAAAATTTCACAAATAAATATTCTGAATTGTTAATGACACCAGTATATTACTACTAGTTGTTAAAGAAAATAGATAGTATATTATTACTATCTATCAAATAGCATATAATCACTATTTGTTTTTCCAACCAGAATATTATATTGTAAATTCACAAAAAATAATTTCTATAAAAGAAGAAAGAGAAAGGGAAACAAACGAAAAATTCTATAAATAGAATAATTCGAATCTGTCTTAAGATTGTTGGAACAATCTTCTGTGTAAATAAAATAAATTAAAACTAATTCAAACAAAATAAAATAAAACTTACAGAATTTATTTTTTCAAACCAAAGAAAAATAAAAGACCAAGTCGAGTGTGTGCACTCTGTCCTTAAGACAGATTCGCCCCGCTATGGTGCTTACGGTTGAGTGGCGTCTATCTCCTAGGATACAATAATCTTCACAAAATTGTTGTAGCACTCCAAACAAATTTGTATGGCGAACCAAACATGTGTTCTATACTCTTTTTTTTTTTTTCTAAAACTAGAATGAAGAATATATGCACTAGAGCAAAGTGAATAGCAAATGAGATCGGATTTTCAGACTAATTTTTTTTGTTTCCAAGACTGCTAGAACAGTAGGTATTTATAGGCAAAGAATACCTATCCGAATAGGTGTGAATCTGTCCAACAGATTCAGATTTGAATATGAACAGGTAAGGTTTCAAATGAACAAGTGCAAACACCAACTGAACAGATAACTGCTGGAAATAAGATCTGTTTGAATTGTTTGAACTTGTCAAACAGTGCAGATTCGAAACTATAACTGCTGGGCAGTTATGAGTAGTTCTAGCAATTAATCTGTTTGAAAATACGGACTGAAATTGGAAGTATATGGACAGGAAATTAATTTCAATTTTGACACAAAATTGGAATTTAATTTCATTAAGAATTTCTAGAAAAAAATTCAAATAAATTAATATTAGAACCGACCCGACCCACACCCGCGCTTGGCATGGCCGGCGGCGCGCGTGTGGTGGTTTCGGTTAAGGTTTACTTTGGCCATAACTCCTCCCTCCTACAAACTTGGGATGCCCCTTGGGGCCCAACCCAAGTGTTGTATTCTAGAGCTTATATACACAAAAAAGCTCTCCTAAAGTTTCAATGTGGGACAATCCATTAAAAGAAAACCCACATTTAAGTCTTTAAATGTCCATTCCTCGAACTCGAAAACGACGTCAACTTCCCATTCACTCATAAATGGTTTTGACGAACTGTCTTCACCGTGTGACTTGCCATGCGGCAAGGAACACATTGCCTCTTCGGACCCACCCCAAAAGACGTTCGGGGCCCACTCAATTTTGGGCTCAAAGATAGCCCAAAATAAGTCTATATTACACCATTTTCCCAACAATTTCAAATCATCATAATCAAAACCCAGAAAAACCATCTAAAATCTCAGTAAAATGGTCTTGCAACATTCGCCGGAAAATGAAGCAGGTAATCGTCTCTTTTTTTTTAACAACTCTGTACATGCACTACTCCACCCCTCACTGCCACTGACTGCCGATTTTTTTGAACTTATCCTCACTCTTATTTCTTAATTTATATTTAATTAGGCACTCACTCCATAAATCAAAGTCTCATTTTTGTTGCATCAAAAGTTCAAGCGTTTTTCTACTTTGCCCAAAATGACAAAAGTAAACACAATGACCAAAATAGGGAGAAATAGCATCACTCTACTTTTAATTTTATTTTTTATGAAGATACAAGAGTTTCATCTTCATTTACTTTTACTTTTATAGTTGAAATTATCTACTTTGGAAAAAACTGCCAATACTACTGAAAAATCTCCCGAGGCTTTCTTTCTTTACTCACCTCAAATTTAATGTTATTTCATTTTAGAACCTAGGTCAAAATTGTTATGAAATGATTTTTTATCTTATTTTTTATAATTCTATATCAGTTCATTGGACCAACTAATTGGAAGGCCAGTTTCACCGTCCACTAGCAGGGATCCCAATTAAAGTCGAGATAAAGCCCGTATGGATTGACCCAAAAAAATTATTTACACTTAAGAAGTTTTGAACTTGAGACTTTAAAAGAAGCACACCTCTAGAAAATGATTACTTGGCCCATGCAAAGAATGAAAAAATGAATTAATCACTTAAAATATTAGTTTATTTTGTTAATAAAAATAATGTATTAGTTGGTCATACTAAAAATAATGACATATGAATTTCATAGCATTTAAATATTAAGAAAAAGTGATATTTTTGAAAAATCAATTTCTAGGAAACAATATTTGTTCTTGAAAAAACAAGGAAAAAAAAATTTATGGGGTACTTACAAAAAAATAAAAAATAAAAATCCCAAGATTTCACTATAGCGACCCCGGTCTTTCTCCGGTTGGTTGTTGTATCCGGACTTAGGTTCCGTGGATTCTATTATTATATATTTGTTGTTGTCGTCCTTTAATTCCTTATTTTTGAGTTATAGGATGTTTTGGACAGGTTGGTTACAGGTTGGGAGTGTTTGGGAGCAAAGGGTTGCTGCCCAGAATTTTGGCCCTTCGCTTGAGCGAGCAGTTTGTCGCTCGAGCGAGATCTTTGTTTTTGGTCCTTCACTCGAGCCAGGGTTTCTTCGCTCGAGCGAGAGACTGCGTCTGGGCATTAGACCTGAGAGTTGTATTTCTTGGCTCGAGCGAGCGAGGTGTATATTTTGAGTTCTTCGCTCAAGCGAGCATTCTGTCGCTCGAGCGAGCTTCGGTTGCAGACCTGAAGCTTCGAGTTTTTGGCTCGAGCGAGACTTCTTTCGCTCGAGCGAGCTTTCCTTCGCTCGAGCGAGCTTTCTTGTGTCTGGTCGCTCGAGCGAGCCTATTTAATATAAATACGCAGTAGCGGTTTTAAACATCTTTTTTTCATCCTCTTTTGTTTTAAAAACCCTAGGTCCGTGTTCTCTCTCCCTCTACTCACCTTTTCTCTTAGGTTTCATCTATTTTTAGCGTGTTTCTACCCTAGTTCCTTTATTATAAAGATAGAATGGGTTGAGGGCTTCGTTTTAATCTGAAGAACTTGGGATTTGGAGCGCGTTGGTCTTTGGTCTTCATCTCCGTTTGGGTTCTAACTTCGAGGTAGGGATACCCTACTCCATACTATAGGTTTTGTCCTAAGTTTTGGTCATTTTGATATGTTGGTGTCGTTTGGTAATTTTGGGAAAAACTAGGGTTTGTATTATAATTTGAGAAATAGGGAATTGTTCATATATTAAATTCCATGTGATTGTGAATCATGAAAAAATGACATTGGTAGTGTCAAATTGAGAAAATTGAACCTTGGGGTTGATTTTGAATAAAGGGGGAAAAACCCTAACTGTTGTAATAAATTAATTTGTATAATTAATTTTGGAAAAATTGTGGAATTAAGTTTAATTCATGAAATTGGGGAACTATGGGATTAAATGGTGTAGTTGGATAGTTTAATCACTCACCTATGAAAATGTTGAGTTTACATTTGTTGATACATTTTTCCTGTTTAGAAATAACTGTTTTAGGCTATCGTGGAGGATAGGTGATTGTTGTAGACATTGCATGTTGATTAGGGAAAACTGAAACTAATCTCATTGAATAAGTCATTGAATATGACGGTTGAATTAATACGGTAAATACGTGTATTGATTGAATACTGTGTATGACAAGTGTTTAATACATTGTATATGCATATTGTTTGGGAGGAGATAAGGGAAGTACTCCTTGGTTTGAGAGAAGATAGGGGATGGACTCTTAAACCTATTTAGGAGGAGAAAGGGGATGGACTCCATTAGTACAGCAATTATGTGTACTTATTGATTTATGGAAGTGTTTTAGTATGAGCCTTAGTCTCATTTAAATTGTTGATATTGGAAGTAATGTTAACGTGAGATGTAGTCTCATTTTATAGTCTGGCCAGGTTCTGAGCCATGTCTATATAATTGGAAAGTTGAATAATAATGGAAAGTGAAACATGTCATGGACATTATTGTCATGAAACTATATAGTGATATAATGGATTTATAAGTGTTAACCATCTATTGAATGCTATTGCTTTAGTCAATTCTTATATTTGGTTTAGTATATTTCTGTTGGGCTGTGGCTCACCCTATACGGGAACATCATTTTCAGGTACAGGTGATATGCTACCTCCAAGGACTTAGCTTGGAAGGATTTGGATTTGAAGACTTGTTTTTAGTTATTCGTTTTAGTTTGATATTACATGTAAACTCAAGCCCAGGGCTTAATTTGTAGTTGAGTTAGTACTCACGTTTTGTGTCCAAGTGTTGGCTTGGAAAGATGTAAGCCCATAGGGCAGTTACTTTCGTTGTTATATGTAATGTCTTTTAATAAGAATACTCTGATGAATGGAATAATGTTTTGTTTTCTTTTACCAATGCATGTCAATATTGTGTATATTATGGGTTTATTTTGAGGGCGTTACAACTTGGTATCAGAGCGTACCGGGTTTGAATACTTTGGGTACGTGGGAAGTGATTAGTATCACAATGGGTTCGTCTCGCTTGATAGAGACTTAGATGTACTGTTATATACTTATATGATAACATGTTTATGTGACTATGTGGGTATGGAATGTAGTTTCTAAGATGTTGATTGGATCCTTGAGTTTCTAGTAGTCTTGTTGGAAAGGCGCTTGATCAATGCTGCTTCCAACCGGAACTCTAGTAACGCCTCGGGACTGTCATTATCTAGGAATGAAATTCGTAGGTGCTTATGTGATTATGTGCTTACGTGGAATGAATTATTGTTGTCCAATGCATTAGGACGCGAGTGTTATAGCTTCGGCACATTTATTAATGTGCTAACGCCTTTGTTACCTTTATTAGGATGTCAGGACGAGGACGAGGACGTGGTAGGCGTGGTAGGCAGGGTAGGCAAGAAATGCCTATGCCGAAGGAGATTCCGGAGCAGCAGGAAGGAGTTGGCCAGGCCAATGTGGCCGAGCCAATAGGCCAGCAGGCTTTGGGCGCTTTGGCCCGAGAGATAGCAGGGGCATTCAGGGAATCCGTGGGCATTCTCAGAGCTGAGAATCAAGCCCAGGTTCATGTTGCAGATACAGGACCTTCTTTTTTGAAGAGGGAGTTCTTTCGGTCCAACCCGGACAAATTTGTGGGTGATCCAAAAGAGCCATTTAAGGCAGATGAATGGCTCGAACAGACAACGAAGACGTTTGAGATGCTTGGCATCGAAGACGGGGTGTTGAAAGTGACCTTGGCCTCTTTCTAGCTAAAGGGGGATGCGGGTCAGTGGTGGAAGTTCATGAAGAGCCGCATAGGAAGGACTTGTGAGGCTTTTGTAGATGCTTTCCAGGAGAAGTTCCTGTCTCCGGCTGTTAAGGAGAAGTTGAGGGATCAGTTCTGCCAGCTTAAGCAGCTGAGTTCTTCAGTGGCTGAGTTTGAGGCCGCATTTACTAGCTTATCCAGGTTTGCACCTGAACTTATGGCGTCCGAGGAACGCCGTTGTATAGAGTTCAAGAAGAAGTTGAGGCGCGGCCTGAAGCTGAGAGTTGGAGGGACTATGATTCGAGATTATGGGCGTTTGGTTGATGCTGCAGCCATATGGAGATCATGATGCAGAAGGAGGAGGGGGCAGGAAGGCTCCAAGAGGAGTCAGGATGGCCAGAGTGATGGCAGGAGACAGAGAGGTTTTAATCCTCAGCAGTCTCAGGGTAGCTTTACTAGATCAACTTTTCCAGTGTCGAGTATAGGCTCTGGAAAAGGCAGCCAGGGAGACATTACCTGTTTCAAGTGTGGTCAGCTAGGCCACAAGTCTCCAGTTTTCCCGCAGAAGGGAGGAGGATAGAGAGCAGCGTCATCTTCGGCTCGACCTCAGAGCTAGAGTCAAGGTAGAGGCCAGCCGCTCTCTTGTTATCAGTGCGGTCAGCAGGGCACCTGAAGAGGTTTTTGCTCGCAGTTGAGTGGCACATCTGGTGCATCTGGTTTGAGGTAGACTCAGAGTCATCAGCCAGCTCAGTCAGTTCAGGCCTCGAGGGCCAATCAGGGGGCTTCATTGTCCCAGTCTGTGCAGCAGTCTTATGCTCCTAGGGGTGAGCAGGTAGATCAGAGGCCATCTGGGCGCGTGTGAGAGGTACCTTCTTGTTTTGCAACTCGGTTGCTAATGTGTTGATTGATACGGGAGCATCCCATTCTTTTATATCTGCTGCATTTGCATCTGTTTTGGGATTGGAGTTGGCACATTTAGCATCTCCTATATGTGTAGTATCACCTGTTGGGGGTGAGTTGATTTTGAAACACGGATGTAGAGGTTGTGATATAGAGGTCGCTGATCGTCGGCTTCCTTTTTCTTTTGTAGTTATGCCCATGTCGGGATTTGATGTTATTCTGGTATGGACTAGTTATCGTCATACCGGGCAGTTATTGATTGTTACCGCCAGAGGGTCATAGTATGTACCTTGAGCGGGGATTGTTTCCATTTTCTGGGGGATAAGTTGGTAGTTTTTGCCACCGGTATATGATCTGCGAGGGCGGAGTGAGTTGAGTG